>QJPP01001435.1:0-272523 GCA_003996215.1 Jaltomata sinuosa
CCACCCCCCTTTCCCCAGAGGTTGAAAAAGAAAGCTGACGATGGTAAGTTCCTGAATTTCATGACCATGCTGAAACAAATCTCAATAAACATACCATTGGTAGAAGCGCTGGAACAAATGCCCGGTTATGCCAAGTTCATGAAGGACTTGATTACAAAGAAGCGGACGGTAAGTTTTGAGCCGGAAGACAACCTCCATCACTGTAGCGCTATTTCCTCTAGATCGTTAGTGGAAAAGAAAGGAGATCCAGGTGCGTTCACTGTTCCATGTACCATCGGGAAGCTCAACTTCGGAAGAGCTATGTGTGATCTTGGTGCTAGCATCAATTTGATGCCGCTAGCAGTGTATGACAAATTGGGTTTGGGAGCTCCTAAACCAACGTCCATGAGAGTAATGATGGCGGACCGTTCGGTAAAGCGACCCGTAGGGATATTGTCTGATGTGCTGGTCCAGATTGGTAAGCTTATATTCCCGGCCGACTTTGTGATCTTGGATTACGAAGTGGACTTCGAAGTTCCCATAATCTTGGGACCACCATTGCTAGCCACAGCAAGAGCATTGGTTGACATGGAGAAAAATGAACTGACCTTCCGATTGAACAATGAAGTGGTCAAGTTCGATGTGTCTAAATTGATGAAGCAACCAAGTGACATGAGGGTGGTCGCGGTCATCAATGCCATTGAGGAACCTCCTGCGGATGTGCACCTTGAGGAGAAGTGTTTGGTCAAGACTCTAGCTGTTGTAAGAAGTATGGCGCGAGAGAAGCATGTTGCGGAGAGCGGTGTAAATAGCTCAAGGAAACGAAAACACCGCAAGAGAATCTACAAGGAAAGAGCGAAGAAGCGGTCACGACTAGGGGCGGAGCAAATAAAAGAGGAAGTTGGAGCGCAACATGAGGTTGGCGCACACACGTACTCCATCGAGTTCTCTTGTTTTGGAGACCCAGGCGGTCTCCAACATCATTCCAGAATCTGAGTCATATCGACTTCACAGGTATTCCTTTATTCTCACAGCTTTTAATTTTCATATGTATGCATTGGCGACAATGCATGAGTCTAAGTTGAGGGTGTTGGGAAACCTGTGAGTCACCACCGAGGGTTTTTGTTGCCGATTTCTTTTCCCTCCGGTGTGCTATCTAGTAGAACCGGCATGTTTAGGTTGTTAGTTTAAATTTTTTTTTTTAGTGTCTATAGCAAGCATGTGTTGTTCTTGTCTAAAAATGAGGCCCCTTAAAAATTTTCTTAGTTTGAGCTTATGTTGAAACGATTGAATGTTGGGATCTTTGTATGTCATTGTGCGATTATGAGTAGAATGAGTATGCTTAAGCCGAGCGGTTGTTTGATAGTTGGTAGGCGATATATTTGCTTGTGCCAAGAGTGTGTGAGTTATGTTTATAATTCTTACTGCTGTGCATGCATCTAGAACTTGCCCGTCTAGTGTTGTTAAGTTTGGAAGTTGGTTGGCTTGGAAAGGATCACAGCTTCTTTTTTGTGTCAGTCCACTTAACCTAAAGACCGTCCAAATATAAATAACCCCTTTTGATCCCTGTTTGAGCCATAATTGACCTTGTTCTTTCAATAACCTGTCACCATTCATGTTTAACTTTGAATCCCTATTTTGGCCCTGGTCCTTCCTTGGACATCGTGCACCTCAACTCAGGCAATCAACCTAAGTTGAGGGTGGCTACTATAGAGGTAAACCCTGTTTGGCCCTGGTCCTGCATGGACATTGTGCACCTTAACACAGGCAATCAGCCTAAGTTGGGGGTGGCTACTACAGAGGTGAATGATAAGAAAAAGATGATGGAGAAGATTGGTTTTTGAATAGAATGAAAATCCGGGTGTGCGCCTAAGAAAAGAAAAGAAAAAAAATAAAAAAAAAGGAAACAAAAAGAATTGTCAATAAAGAGGCCGCACCGGTATCTAGAATCAAGGAAATAAAAAGGTGAATAAAGGATGGATAAAGTGAAGTTATGTGGTGATAAGATGTAAATGGTTCCAAGGAGGGCTTAGTCACTAACCCCTAAATGTATCATACCTGCACCCGAAGCTTCATTACAAGCCTAAACAAGTCCTGTAGTGATCCTGAGTAGCTTTCTGAAGAACTGAAATAGAATAGTAAGGGCAAGCCTATGGTATCGCATATGCATTGTTTGAAATCATTTGTGAGTGTGAGTGCTTACCTAGTCCCAAATCTTGTGTGTGGGATTTCTTTGTGGTGAGGGCACCAAGATGTCTGTATTGTCTATTGATTGTTAGGATAGCTGCGCGTGTGTATGCATAATGTTCTATCATAACGGAATGACATGTTTGGATCCTTGCAAGTTAGTGTTTCATACATTCGTGTGCTACGCGGGAGCTTGATTGAATTGAATAAGTTTGAATGACCATGAGTTGCTATAGACACGAGTTTGTGTTCTTAGTTGAGTCGTATTATTGTTTTATGTCATGTTGCTTGAGGACAAGCGAACGTTTTAAGTTGAGGGTGTTGATGTGACGCCAAATTACGTCACTTTAGACTCCTTTTTACTAAGAACAATCGTACGTTTTCAAGCAACCATTGTTGTTTTTGATGTTTTTAGGTTGTATTTGTAGGAAATGGAAGCAAACACGGAAACGGAAGAAAATACGCGAAAAACAACATTCTGCCTAAGAGTGACGGCCTGAGTGACGGCCCGTCACAAGGCTGACGACCCGTCACTGGGACCGTCAACTTAAGGCAGTGTTGCTGCAAAGCAGTGACGGCCCAGGCGACGGTCCGTCACTGCCCTGACGGTCCGTCAAGCCTGGCCGTCACGCTAAGGCAGTAGCACTGGTCGGCGACCCGCGTTTTGGGAATTCCTAGCCCGTTTTGGATTTGGTTTCTACTACTCCTATAAATACCCTATGTTAGGTTTATGTTTAAGAGGATTCACTCATTAGTTCTAAAACACGTTTTAAGTATATTTGAGAGCAAACAACACGGTTCATTTGTATTGAACTCGTGTTCTTGATTCTTTCGTGAGTTCTTGGTATTTCTTGCTCTTGGATATTGGAAGATTGATTGTTTCATTATATTGTAAGACTTTTCTTCCCTTTATTATGAATACAACTATTTTCTCTTTTTCTTCGAGCATGAGTAGCTAAAACTCCCGCAACTAGGGTTGTGGGAGCCATGGCAACCGTAGCAAGATAGATTCCGGGTAGCGTTGGGTTCGATATATGTATTGTCACGTTGTTAATCATACTTTATGTCACGTTTTCTAGTGGTTGCAAACATTAGAACATGCCTAGGTGTAATTTGCTTGAGTAAAGAAGTTAAAACCGGGAAAACTTGATTAACGACAAGGATTCGAGACTACCAACTCTCGTCTTAAAGATTAATGCCGTAACTGGATTAGTCTACTTGATGTTAGGATTGAGAGCTAAAAAAGCACATCTTTTTGAGATCGAAAGAAGATAAAAGGAAATCTGTTTATTTGGTCGAGAGACGTTTAGACGATACAATTGACGCAATCACATCGTGACAAGCATATAGAAAGAACCCGGTTAAGCCTAGAATCGACATTGTTACAAAAGCCAGGGTGAACACGTCCCTAGTTCATTCTCTCTTACTGATTATTCTCTTACATTATTGTTGCTTTTGTTTACGATTTGTTCACAAAACCCCCCTTTTTATTTATCGGAAACAATTGACTACGAGTTACTAAATTCACTAAAGGCTTGATCTTCACCATATTCTCTGTGGGATTCGACCCCAACCTTGTTGGGTTCTTTACTTGACTACGATCGCTTACGCCTCGTTAATTTGAGGTGTAGTTTGAGCGTTATCAATTTACATGAAGGGCAAGCCTATGGTTTGACGTGTGTGCACTTGAACTTCCTTGAGAGAGTGAGAGTCTTCTTGGTTCTCTTATAATCCCCTTGTTTTGAGAATTGAATGATTGTGATTAGATTCTCTCTTATGGTGAGTGGGATCATGCACTCAAGTTGAAACATGAAGTCTTTAATTTACTTGAGAGGAATGAATGATACAAGTTGGGTGGAAAATCTCGAAGAAAACCTTGATGGTCCATGCCAATGACTTGAGAAGCTTAAATATCTTGTTTTGAATGACAAAATTCCCTTGATTTTGAATAAGAAATGAAGTCCTTTTGAAAAAGTGTTGTGAAATGGCCAGTTGCCTTGATATTGTGGTGGTTCAAATTTAGATGAGCATTGTAGTTGAGTCTTTTTGTTTATTCTTTTTCTTGATTTTTAGCATAGATTAGTCTTTTGTGCCTTGATTGAGTCTAGAGCATAATTCTTTCCTTGCCTTGTGAGTATCTCGCTTGAGGACAAGCAATAGTTCAAGCTTGGGGGTTTGATAAGTCAGTAATCTACCAACTTATTGAGTATTTATAAATGAATTATTTCTATGTTTTGAATTGATTAGAGGTTCTTATGGACTTTTGTTGATGTCTATGCAGATACTGATGATCAAAGATGGACAACAAGAAAATGGACCCAAAAAGATCTTAAAGAACTGAAGTGTGAAGTTATCAAAAAAGATGAATGCCTTGAGTTGTGGCTCTTGTGAGACACGCACAAGCCTTGGTGCGTTTCGCACCTCTCACTGCATGGAGTATTGTATCGATTAAAGAATCTGTTACGAGGTGCGATCATTATGCGATGTGCACAACTCATGGTGCAAACTGCTCCTCTTTTGCACGACATCTCCCAAGTCAACTGAAGTCACTGGTTCAACTGAAGAGGGTGTGTGACGCACATATCATAACGTGCAAACTACACATTGCGCCGCACACCACCCTAAGGGTATTTTTGTCCATAAATTTGGTTATGTTTTAGGAAAGTATTAAACCCATTTTATGCATAATTAAAAAAAACTTCTTCAGTTCTGAATATTCTTAAGTAATTTTAGCATTGAGAACAACTTTCCTCTCTAAGAAGAAGAAGAGAGTTTCATTAAATTCTCTCTTCCAATTCTTAGTTCACCATTTGTGTACAAAACTGAGCTTAGATATTGAAATTACACTTGAATGAAGAGGAATTTGACTTACCAACTTGGTATATCTCCTTCGTTTAGTATGAGTAGCTAATTTCATTTTCTAGGGATGTGTTGATAATGGGTTCTTGACAAATGGGTATGGGTGTTGCTAATTCTCGCTTATAATTTCTTATTTTACATGGGTCTAGTAGTTTCACCAAGTTTTAATCCTAAAATTGGTGGTTGCAAACATTGATTTTCCTTACTTGTTTATGTTGTTTCTTGAAAGAGAATTCCATTGCTTCGGATGTGAAATTACTAGTGGGAACTTGGGCTTCCATTTAGATTGAGGCTAGAAATAACTCATACCAACGGAATCACCAATTTAAGGGTCTAAGCTAGATATATTATGACCTCTCTAAGCTTTTGCTTGGTGTTTGGTCGGAGCAATATGTATGCATTTTCAAGTTGGCCAGAGCTTAATGCTTCAGATGGTGTTATCACATGTACGATCTCCATTTATCGTCAGTTAGTTTTCGCATTGTTTGATTTGGGGTCTACATTTTTGTATATATCTGCTTACTTAGCTACCCGTCTGAAGTCTACTTGTGAGTTATTTTTTGTGCATATGCGTGTAGCTACCCCAGTAGGAGATTACTTAGTAATGGATCATATCTATCAAGATTGTGTGGTGACTATTCTGGGGTATGACACATGAATAGAGTTGGTTTATTTTGCTACGTTTTTAGGGATGGATTGGTTATCTTTCTACCATGCGGTATTGGAATCCTTCTCCAAGACTGTTACTCTACGGATGTCTGGATACCTTCTATTGTATGGAAGGGTACCAATAGCCAGATGGCAAGAGGAGTTATATCTTTCCTGAGCTCCTATCAATTGGTCCGGAAAGGGTGCTTAGCTTATCTTGCTTACATCTGTGATACTAGTGCCACTATACCTCCACTTGAGTCAGTTCTTGTGGTTTGTGAGTATTCAAATATGTTTCCCTCTGATCTACCAAGTCTTCCTCCTGATCATGCCATAAACTTTGGGATTGATGTTGAGCCAGGCACTCAACCTATTTCTATTCCACCATATTGGATGGCACTTACCGAGTTAAGAGAGCTTAAGGAGTAGCTCCATGATCTTTTGAGTATAGTCTTTATCAGGCCTAGTGTGTCTCTTTGGGGTGCTCATGTCCTGTTTGTCAAGAAGAAGGACGAGTCCATGCGTATGTGTATTTACTACAAACAGCTGAATAAGGTGACCAATAAGAATAAGTATCTAATACCGCATATTAATGATCTGAATGACCAGCTACAGGGTTCAGGAGTGTTCTCTAGGATTGATTTGAGATCTGGTTATCATCAGTTGAGAATAAGGGCTTTGGACATACCAAACAAGTCATTTAGGACTCGATACGACTATTATGAGTTCCTAGTCATGTCTTTTGGATGACCAATGCCCCAACAACATATAAAGAGTTTATGAACCGTGTGTTTAGAGCCTACCTAGATTCTTTTGTTATTGTGTTCATCGATGACATTCTGGTATATTCAAGGAGTAGAGGGAAGCATTTGAAAGTTGTACTTTAGACCTTGCGAGACCAGCAATTATATGAAAAATTTACTAAGTGTGAGTCTTGGCTTGAGTCTATTGCATTCTTTAGGAACGTGGTGTTAAAGGATTGGATTATAGTGGATCTGGTGAATATTGTTGCAGAGCGTGATTGGGCTAGACCTACTTCTTCTATTGAGGTTTTCAGTTTCATCCGGTTGGCAGGTTACAAGAGATGGTTTTTGGAGGGGTTTTTCTTTTGTAGCAACTCTATTAACTAGAATGACTTGAAGAATATCCCTTTACAGTGATCTGACGAGTGTGAAGCGAGCTATCTGAAGCTAAAGGCCTTATTAACTTCAACTCTGATTTTTACTCTTCCAGTTATGGGCTAGGATTTTACTGTGTACTATGATGCTTTTGGAATTGGGTTGGTGACTTGGTCAGGCTGATCTTGGAGGAGGCACATTGTTTCAGGTATTCTATTTATCCTGAGGCCTCTAATATGTATCATTAGTTGAGGCAACACTACTTGTGGTGTGGGATGAAAAGTGATATCTCAAATTTCATGTCTAGGTGCTTGATCTATTAGCAGGTGAAGTACGAGCACAAGAGGGCAGGTGGTTTGACATAGAGGATACCCATTTTGGAGTGAAAATAGGGGCAGATAGTTGTGGACATCATGGTAGGCTTGCCACATACTTTTTGGGGGTTTGATTCTTTTAGGGTTATCATGGATAGGTTGACGAAGTCTTCTTACTTTTTGCCGATTTAGACTTTCTATAGTTCATAGAGGTTGGGTTAGATTTACATTCGTGAAATTGTCCATTTACATGGGGTGCCTTTTTCTATCATGTCTGACCGTGGTACGCAGTTTACTTTGTGTTTCTTGAGGTCTATGTAGAGAAAGTTTGGTACCCGATTGAGCTTAACACTGCTTTTCACCCACAGACTAATGGTGCGTTGGAGCATACTATTCAGGTTCTGGAGGATATTATGCGGACTTGTGTTATTGATTATGGAGGACAGTGGGAGAAGTTCTTAGCTTTGGCAGAGTTTGTATATAATAATAGCTACAACTCCAGTATTCATATGGCTCCGTTTGAGGCATTATATGGTAGGCAGTGCAGGTCTCTGGTTGGTTGGTTTGATGACTTTGACTTTAGACCATAGGGTACTAACTTGCTATAGAAGATTCTATGGATATAGTTCGAGTCATTAAGGAGAGGCGTCGTACTACCCAGAGTAGGCAAAAGAGTTACACTGACTGGAGGGTTTAGGAGTTAGAGTTCATGGTTGGTGATCGAGTGTTCCTGTGGGTGTCACCCATTAAAGGGGTGATGAGGTTTGGGAGGAAAGGAAAGCTTAGCCCTAGGTTCATTGGGCCGTTTGAGATGCTTTGTTGCATTGGGGAGGTAGCCTATGAGTTGGCCTTGCTTACTGCTCTTTCAGGTCTTCACCCAATTTTCCATGTTTCTATGTTGAGGCGGTATGTTCTGTATGATTCACACATACTTCTATGGGATTCAGTTCTATTGGATGAGTTTTTAGATTTTGAGGAGGAGCCTATTGCTATTTTTGACACACAGGTTAGGAAGTTGAGGTCCAAAGGGATTCGGCTAGTTATGGTTTAGTAGCGGCATCATCCTGTTAAAGAGGCTACTTGGGAAATCAAGTCTGACATGCGGACCCATTATCCTCACTTTTTTGACACTTCAAGTACCTTCATTTCTTTTAATTTCAAGTACAAAAGTTCTTTTAGTAGTGGATGTTGTAATGATCCTCTAGGTCATATTCACTATTTTCGTGCTTTTCTGCTTTTTGAGCTTTCCCACAGCTGCTACAGGTTATTTATGACTTGTCGAGACTGATGGATTGGTTTCCATGCATCGTTTATGTTTTATGCCTTTTTCCCTATTTTGAAACTCTTAAAGCTGAATGAGTTGACTTTGGTTAAAATTCATAGAAGACGGGCTCAAATGGAAATTCCATCAGTGTTGTTAGCTCTAGAATGTTGACTTTGGGCTAGTGGTACCTTTGGTTCGGGTGTCGAGACATTCACACTCATTTTGGGCATTTGGGTAACATTAGGAAAAACTAGCAAAATGTTGACTTCGGTCAACATTCCATCAATACAACCTCCATTGAGTCCAGAATGCCATTTCTAATTGGGTAGCATGTTTGATTTGTGTTCATGGGGTTAAGAATGATTCAGAGGGTCCATTTGGTGACTTTTTGACTTGTGCAAATTGTTGGTTTTTGTTGTTGCTACTGCAGGTTCACTTAACCCTTCACGTACGTGAGAAGGTGGCTGCGTTCATGAGCCCACGTATGTGGTGGGTTTATTGACATTAAAATGATGGGATCAGGTGACCCAGCTTCACTTGTTCTTCACGTACGCGAGAGGAGGGTGGAGTCCGTGGGTGCGGTGTGATCCTCGCATATGCAGAGAATGACCTATTGCATTATATATTCTTTTAACTTCGTTTTCTCTTCTAAATTCCGAAAATCCTCCATTATTGTTGAGCTTGAGAATTGGTGATCATCCTTAATTACTCTAGTAAGTTCACCATGTACTTCCGTTAATTTTCGTCATGCCTTAGCGAGTATGCTCCTTTTTCCTCTAAAATTCTTTTTTTGATTCCCTTGATCATGTGACTTTCGAGGTTGTTTTGCTCCTCGAAATGAGTCTCGTTTTCACCCAAATTTAAGGCATGGGTGTAGACACCTGCTACAAATATGAATTTTGTTTTCTGTTTTGTTGAGCGGGCCCTGAGGGTCGATTTCCAACCCAACTTCTGGCCCAAAATTTTGTATAGAAATATGGGTGTTATTTTTCTCATTTTGACACCTATATTATGTTTATGATTGTGTGGCAGCATTACGGGGCTATCTAGAAGGGGAAAGAACACGAATGCTGGTTTGTGCTTCAGTTCATCCTCGAGGTAGGTTACAATTAATTTTTTTTAGAACTGGCTTAGTTAGATTTTATATTTTATAAGTTACTTGAACGTTACAGAATTTTTTAGGTTAGAATTAGGCTTAAATCCTTTTTCTATATATTTGGTCATTTCGGGATCATAAAATAGAATTTGTATGTTCGTCCTTAGTATAGGGTGTTATAGACTTGCCTTGTTAGATTAGAATCCTTAGTATAGGCTTGCGGGGATATTTGTAGTAGAGTAGTTATTTTATAGGTATTTTTCACATTTTAGTTCATTTTCCTTATTCAATTTACCGTTATTGTGTAATTGTAGGTCCGAGGCCCTAGCTCGGATTGGACAGAGCTCCAGGTCAGTTCTCTTGTTTGGAGGGCATTTTTCTCTGTTTGATAGATACTTATATATTGTATTCTTTGTTTTGGCACACATATTCTCATACATGCATCTACATGGCCACTGGTACAGTATTTTCAGAAAACATGAGTTTTTGATCGAAAGTTGGGATATTCTACTTTTAGTATTGTTTCAGTTTCCAGAAAGATATTTCATTGGTCTTTACACTATTTTTTTGGAAAAGAAAGAAAAGTACCATTTTTATACCTAGTCCGAGGGATGTTTCGGGACCCTTTCTCCATTTACTTTCTGTTGATGAGTTCAAGGTACAATTCTGGGTGTCTTAAAGAGCACATATCTGAGTTTTACTTGTATTGCATATGTTGAGGAACCCTATGGAAGCATGCGAGATGATTTGAGGAGCCTACAGGACAGCCAGTGAATCACATTTTGGAGTTTTTACTTTACTGTGTTGGCCACATTTACATCATACAGTCCAATGATGCATTGCATCCTATTGTATGTACTTTAGTGGCTTATTGCTTTTGTTGTTATTGTCTTCACCGTCTGTTTAGATTATGTCTCTTTTCAGTTGATAACTAGATTTAGTTGGATCCCGATAGCCAGTTACTTTTCTTGTTTCTTATATTATATATTATGCTTCTGAGCTTGGTCGGCCTATGATGCCTACTGAGTACCCCGTGTTTTGGTACTCTTACTATATTTCTGCATCTTTTTTTATGCAACACCTAATACAAGCCACCCTCAGTGACCATCCGTTCATTCGTGGCTAGCTTCTATTCGGATTGTGGTGAGCTCCCAGGCATTTGGAAACCTTTATTTTTTTTCCTCTACTATTCTATCTAGAAACAAGGGATCTATTACCTCAAGCTGGTGCTGAATCAGAAGGAAAGAGGTGAGGGTACTTGGTCATCATAGCTGCTTCTTCTTCCCAAGTAGCTCCCTCTACTGACTGGTTCCTCCAAAGGACTTTAACTGAAACAACCTTCTTATTTCCCAACCTATGAATTTGACGATCAAGAATCTCAACTGGGACCTCTTAATAAGATAGACTATATTTCACACCCACACTTTCTAATGGCACAACTAAGGCTGGATCACCAATGCACTTCTTTAACAAGGATATATGAAAGACTGGGTGCATCGATGCTAAGTCTACGGGCAACTCTAAAGCATATTCCACTTTACCAACTCCCCTCAAAATCTTGTAGGGACCTACATATCGGGGACTAAGCTTCCCATTCTTACCAAACATCATCACACCCTTCATGGGTGACACCTTCAGAAATACCCAATCATCAACCTCAAACTCTAAGTCATTTCTCCTCACATCTACATAGGATTTTTTGCAACTCTGAGAAGCCTTCAAGCTCTCTCTAATAAGCTTAACTTTTTCAATAGTCACATGGACTGAATCTGTCCCTATCAAGGTTACTTTAACTAACTCAAACCAGCCTATCGGTGATCTATACGTTTGCCTATAAAGAGCCTCATACGAAGCCATCTGACTGCTTGAATAAAAGATGTTATTGTAAGCAAACTCTAAAAGAGGCAAATGATCATTCCAATTACCTTTAAAGTTGATCACATAAGCCCTCAACATGTCTTCTAAGGTCTGGATGGTACGCTCTGCCTGACCGTCTATATGGGGATAGAATGGTGTGATAAGATTAACTTGAGTACCAAGACCTTTCTGAAATGATCTATAGAACTGGGACGTAAACTGAGTACCACTATCTGAGATAATGGACAGTGGGATACCATGTATCCTTACTATCTCGCGGATGTATAGTCTGGCATAATCTTTTGCTGAGTCAGTAGTCTTCACAGGAAAAAAGTGTGCTTACTTGGTAATCCTATCTACTATTACCCAAATATAATTATGTTATTGGCGAGTAGGCAGTAAATCTTTAATGAAATCTATATTGATCACTTCCCACTTCAAAGTAGGAATGTCAATATCTTGAGTCAAACCTCCCTATCTCTGATGTTCTACCTTAACTTGCTGACAATAGGGACAGTTAGCTACATAGTCTTCGTGTCCCTCTTCATATGATTCAACCAATAGGCTTCCCATAGATCATTGTACATATTTGTGGGTACCGGGATAAATAGATTACCTGGAGCTGTGAGCCTCTACCAAAATCCTCTATCTCAACTCATCCAAATTTGGCACACACAAATGACCCTGATATCGAAAGACACCATCTCCTTCCTTGGGAGTAAACCTCTACTCTATGTTGATGGACATCACCCTTTAACTGATACAAAATAGGATCACTGTTTTGCTTCTCCTTCACCTAAACTACCAAGAATGATTCTGAACTATTCTACTCTATCACACTACCATTAGGTGAGTCTGCAAAGAGAACCCCCAACCGAGCAAGTCTTAACATCCTTAGCTAATTTCTTCTTCCAATCCTCAAATAATTACACACTACCCATAGGCAATCTACTAAGTGCATCAGCAACTATATTGGCCTTACTTGGATGGTAAAACACACACATGTCATAGTCCTTGAGAAGTTCAAGCCACCCTGTTTGGAAATGATTTAACTTCTTTTGAGTGAACATATACTGGAGGCTCTTTTGATTAGTAAACACATCCACATAGACACCATACAAGTAGTGTCTACAAATCTTTAAGGCAAAAACAACTGCTGCCAACTTAAGATCATGAGTAGGGTAGTTCTTCTAATGAATATTAAGCTGTCTGGAGGCATATGCAATGACCATACCATGCTGCATCAGAGCACAACCTAAGCCAACTCTGAATGCATCACAATACACAATGAAACAATCTGAACCCTCTAGTACAATTAAAACTAGAGCTGTGGACAATCTAATCTTCAAATCCTAGAAGTTCTTCTTACACTCATCTGACCACTTGAACTTAACCTTTTTCTTAGTCAGCCTGTTCAACGGTTCATCTATGGATGAAAACCCCTCAACAAACCTTCTATAGTAACTAGCCAAACCTAAAAAACTTCTAATGTCTATCAGATAAGTAGGTCTAGACGAGTTCTTGACTGCCTCTATCTTCTGTGAATCTACTCGAATGCCCTCTTTAAACAACATATGACTGAGAAAAGCATCTAACTGCAACCAAAACTCACATTTACTAAACTTGGAAAACAATTGGTGATCCTTGAGTGTCTGCAACACAATCCTTAAATGGTTTGCATGCTCTTCCACACTCTGAGAATAAACAAGAATTTCATCTATAAAAACAATAACGAACATATCTATGTACTGCTTCAATACCCTATTCATCAAATCTATAAAAGATGCAGGAGAATTTGTTAGTCCAAAAGAAGTAACAACAAATTCATAGTAACCATATCGAGTTCTGAAGGTTGTCTTTGGAATGTCACATTCTCTAACTCTAAGCTGATGATAAACATAACTGAGGTCAATCTTGGAGAAGTAACTGGCACCCCGAAGCTTATCAAACAATTTATCAATCTTGGGGATGGGATACTTATTCTTGATTGTGACTTTATTCAGTTGACGGTAATATATGCACATTCTGAGTGAACTAACTTTCTTACACACGAAGATAACTAGAGCACACCATGGAGAGATGTTGGGTTTGATGAAGCCTTTATTTAGGAGGTGTCCTAACTAATCTTTCAACTCTTTAAGCTCTACTTGATCCATCTATAAGGAGGGATGGATATGGGTTGCGTCTATGTAAGAACGTCTATCCCAAAGTCCATTTCCCTCTGATGAGGAACTCCAGTAAGATTCATAGAAAATACTTTTGGAAACTCACTGACTACAGGAACTGACTGAAAAGATAAGGTCTCGGACTAGAAATCCTTAACCCGGACTATATTGTATATGTAACCCTTTGATATCGTCTTCTTAGCTTTTAGGTAAGATATGAAATGACCTTTTCATGATGGAGGACTACCCTGCCATTCTAAGATAGGCTCATCTGGAAATTGGAATTTTACGACTCTGGTTCTGCAGCCAACGGAGGCATAACATGCATATAGCCAACCCATGCCAACAATGATGTCGAAGACGGTCATATCTAACTGTACCAAGTTTGATGAGGTCATTCTATGAAGGACTGTGACTGGGCAATTTCTATATACCCTCTTAGCTAGGACTGACTCACCAACGGGAGTGGAGACTGAGAAGAGTTCTAAGTGTTTTTTAGGAGTGACTCTGAATTTTCATGCAACATATGGGGTCACAAAATATAGTGAAGCCCCTGGGTCTAACAAAGTATAAAAATCAAGAGAGAAGACTTGCAACATACCAGTGACTACATCTTGTAAACTCTCCTTATCTTGATTTGTAAAAGGATTGAACATAGGGCTTCAAAGAATCCCTGGTCAAGGGGAAGTTCCAGTGATTAGCATTCTAAGGGCTAGAGATCGCAAGGTTACCCTACATGTTCTATTAAATCTGCGATGCAGGTGTCTACTGGGAGTCTATAAGATCATATATTTATGGTAACCTTACTTTGTATGCTCCAGTTATATGACCCACCAAGTACTGTTCTTGCTAAGAGTGCGGTGATGTATTTCATATTCAGAGAAATTATCCTAGATATATACACACAGGTCCACAATAGGCTCCCAGAGCTCTAGCTTGTAGAGAAGGTAATGGGTATGGTAGAGATCATTCGTAGGGCAGGCAGGGTGGTCACACGATTGGTAGAAGTGGCACCCAGCCCAACCGAGGCAGTGGTAATGCTGGAAAAGGTTGTTATCATCAAAATAGGGGTGATGCACAGTCATGTGGTAGGAATCACTTCTACGCCTTTCAATGCAAGCGTAAGATAGAGGCATCTGATGCAGTGATCACATATAATATTCTTGTATTTGACTGCATGGCTTAACTTTTATTTGATCCAGGTTCTACTTTCTCATATGTATCTGTTGATTTTGTTATGGGATTAGATATGGTTTATGAATTGATTGATATTCATGTTCATGTGTCTACTCCGATTGGGTATTCTGTGATTGTTGATAGAGTTTTTCAAGGTTGTCCTGTCATGTTTTTTGGGAGAAAGAGTTGGGCTGATTTTGAAATTCTGGACATGGTGGATTTCAACATCATTCTTGGGATGAGTTGGTTATCTTCTCACTATGCTATTTTATACTGTCATGCATAGACAGTGATTGTGGCTATGACTGGGATGGATAGACTAGAGTGGGAGGGTATTTATAGTCTTTATCCTTTAAAAGTATATCATTTCTTTGTGCCCAGAGTTTGATGGGAAGGGTGTGTCTGACATTCTTAGAACATCTTTATGACACTAGTTCAGAGGTCCCAAATATTGATTCAGTTCCTATGGGGTGTGAGTTCGGAGAGGTATTTCTTGCAGATTTGCCTAGCATGCCACCTAACCATAACATTGACTTTTGCATTGATCTAGAGCCTAATACGCATCCCATTTCTATTCCATCTTATGGAATGGAGGCGATTGAGTTTAGGGAGCTAAAGGCTCAATTGCAAGAATTTCTGGGGAAGGGATTCTTTCATCCGAGTGCCTCCCAGTGGGGTGCTCTAGTATTGTTTGTAATGAAAAATAATGGTAGTCTAAGTATATGCATAGATTATCGACCGTTGAATTATGTTACAATTCATAATAGGTATCCTCTTTCTCATATCGATGATCTATTTGACTAGTTGTAGGGTGCATCAGTTTTCTCTATGATTGATCTGAGGTCCAGGTATCACCACTTAAAAGTTTGGCCCGCTGATATTCCTAAGACAACATCCATGACAAGGTACGACCAATATGAATTTCTAGTGATGTCATTTGGGTTGCCTAATGCTCCAACCACATTTATAGGATTGATGAATGAGATATTTAAGACCTACTAGAACTACTTTGTGATTGTCTTCATGATGACATCTTAGTTTATTCGAAGAGTGAAGAGGAGCATGTAAATCATCCGAGGATTCTGTTGGGTTTTTTGAAAGAGAAGGAGCTTTATGCAAAATTCTAGAAATGTGAATGCTTGTTTTCTTTTGTGTCCTTCTTGGGACATGTAGTTTCAAAGGATGGAGTTATGGTAGACCCGCTGAAGATTGAGGAAGTTAAGAATTGATATAGGACCACTTCAATAACTGAGGTTTGTAGCTTCGTGTCACGACCCAAAATTAGGCCATGATAGCGCGTACTATACTACCCCACCTAAGACAAATATTGAAAGTAAAGACTAAAATAAATACATAAAGTAGAAGCAAAATTATGAGAAGAACGTGGACACAAGTATAGATATATACATAACAGTACAAATATAGAAAATAGGCTCTAAAGAGACCAAGAAAGACAATTATGCATAAGGAACCAACCCCAAACCTGGTGACACTGGTACAAGAGCCTCTAAGGAACGGAATAAGGCTAAAATTAAAACTGTCTCTCAAGTACAAAATAAATAGAGTGAGTAAAAGAAGGAGTGTAGTATATCTCTGGACACCGAGAGCTCCCCATAATCCGAACAATAGCAAAACATGAATGAGCGGAGGATCAACGGAGATGACTCATACAAGGTGCTGCATCAAACAAAATGATGCAAAAGTGTAGTATGAGTACAAAAACATGAAAATGGGGTACTCAATAGGCATCACAGGCTGACCGAGCTCAGGGAAACAATTTATACTGTATAATAATAATGTAAGGACTAACACGCCGAATAACTAACCTAAAATCTCAAAACGGTATATGAAATCTAGAAATCTAAACATACAAAGGGTAAAAAGAAAATTGTTTTAATAATACATGCAATATATGGGAAATTTCACGCCCCAAACTCGGGGGTCACAACTGGCACCTAATACGAAAACATAGGCCAAAGATGACCTTGCTAAACTATTTGCCAATAGTGCATATCAGCCATACACAATAAAGAAAACAAACAAGTATTCTTGATTTAAAAATTATCCCTCGGCCAGCAAGGCCCCTGTCAACATCTTTAGAAATAAAATAGGTACTCCAAAAAGTTCATATAAAGAAATAAGCATGTAGCACATAAGTGTTGTTTGGGCCGTCGAGGCCACCTTGATATCTAGGAAAGCATAAACACTATGTGGGCTGTCAAGACCACCATGATCTCTATATAATAACTGAAAACATGTATATACAATGTAAACTAGGATAATGCGCCGCTAAACTATCAATGAAATAATAACAATGCCCAATTGGCTAACAACTACAGCTAATAAATGTACAAGGCCAAAATGGCCACCATCGTAGTTATGTAACCCAACTGACTAGTTTGCAAGCCTCTATGAATATAATACTTTATGGGATAGGGCCCCAACCTACCCAAGAACTATAAACAACAAAATGACAAACCTCTGAGACTCTAGTGACCCCTGGAAGGAAAGGAGTCAACCAATCCTTTAAAGGCTCAGTTATGCTACTCGATAGGTCTATCTTTTCATTGATCAATACCTGAAGGAATGAATGCAACGCCCCCAGGTGATAAGGCGTTAGTATAAAAATAATGTACCAATCATGTAAGGTAAACTAAAAACTGAAACTGAAGTGTGAGAATTGAACAAAAGGGCAGTAGTAAAACAAAAGTACAATAACCTACCTTCTTGCAATAAAATACAATCTAAAGCACATAACAAAAAATAACCTTACCTTGCCCCCATAAGTCCAGCAGTTACAAACAACTGTAATGACCCTTCCGGTCATTTACACGTTTTCCCCTTTCTTGTACCATTAGATCTTACTTGTAGTGGCCCAAGTCATTTATGGCTTGTCGGGACCGGTAGTTCATTGCCCGGGCCGTTTGTTTGGTCTTTATGGCCCTTCCTCATTTTAGAGCTTCAAATTTGGAAATCATTGACTTCCGTCAACATTCTTGGTAATATCAAAGAATTAAACCAAGGTTCTAGGTCAAAGGAATTCCTTACTCGAAAGTTCGCATATATATAGAAGTTCTAGAAAATAAGCGGTATACCGGTAACCTCAATTAAAAAGAGAAGGAGGAAAACAAAATAACGATAGCATGCTTGAATACAAGAGTAATAAACATGCCCAGCTACATAATACTAGTCTCAATATCAAGTTACAATAAGAAATTAGCATAAGGAATCATAAAACTCTATAAAGCAATAATAAGTCAACCTACAGTCCCAACGGGAGCCCATACAATCGAGGAACAAAAACAAGTGAAGACAACCCTCCGGCATCCCATACTACCAGAGAGTATACTCAGTAAACAACAAACAAGGGTGGAACCTCACACAAATGAATGGTATGATGCATGCTGAAAACCGGGTGGAATGGTAACCCTGTATGTACCTCCTCTGGCGCCTAAGGGCCCAGTAGGTAGGTACCATGGAAGGATATGACCCGTATACCTCAACTCTACCATGTACCCCTCCTCCGACACACTCAGCATGTAGCCCATGGTATGGATCGGCAAGGTCCATGGAGGTCCTCGACTATATACCAAAACTCAATCTCAATATCATCATTCGGAGTGGATCCAAATCCAAAGTAGTAACCCAAATCTCAAAAATGCATGCCCAAAACCTATCCAGGTCTAAATTGATGAAATTAGTCTCAAAAACCCACTTCAAGAGTGCCCGGGCGTAACCGGGTCTAAAATAGTAGTTAATCAAGTCCAATGCTTGGCTTTATCGAGGCTAATATTATTTTCCATTAATAGCAAAGCAAGTCTAGCACCTCAGCCTAACCAGGTCTAGTATAAGTAGGAAAACTATGATCAAAATCATTTTTAACTTTTCTTACCCCAAGAAGATCCATTAAAATAGTACCAAACCATTTTATAATCATTTTTACCAAAAATGGGCCCCCGAGGCCATGCAAGAATTAGAAAACCGTATAAGATAGGCTCGAAGCCAAAATCATGTAGAAATCACTTATATGTATGAAAATGGCATGCTTAATCACAAACAATAGCCCAATGGCTCATAATTGACCTATCGGCCCTGCACAGGATCCAATCATTCTACAACACCGATAGCCAGCTCTATAGTAATAATAACGATGTCCGAGACTCACGGACATTCCCAAATAACCCACCATCTATATTCCAGAGTTAACACAAGGCCGCATAGGACTACAAGGGTAATACATCATCTATAAAGAATACAACAAAAAATTGGGGTAAGAAATGAGTCGGACATGAAGAAGCGGTCAAGGTTTTTTGTACCAAGCTAGTAAACCCAACCCAAGGATGCCTATTAATAAAATTGTTTTGATCGTAACCTACCTGTCGTCCAACAACAAACTGCAGGAAACAACGATATCCAAAGCTGAACCGCTCTGAGAAAATACAAATAAGAATCAAACTCTCATGATCGTAAGTAACACATTAAAACGAGACTAACAATACCCATATCGCCATACTAATAGTCGGGCTGAAATTTGGGACACTGGCAGGGCCGTGGGTCCCACAACCCAAAACCAAAAATGAAAGCGCACAATATAATCATAATGACCAAGGGAGTACATGCCCAGAAAATTAATGAAATTGGGCAATAATTTTGAGCTAAAACAGCCCTTACAAGTAAAGAAACCCAAGAGGGAATCTAAGGAATGAAAACAGAATTTTTGGGCAAGAAACACTTAGCACAACTCGAGAACTTCACCACGGTGGTGAATTGAACGAGCCCACGGTCATGAAATCACAATAAGAGCAGAATCTACAAGGATTTACAAGATTTGAGAGTTCCCAACAATGGTTGTTTTTAATCAAAAGAAGAAGAGTGAGCTTGGGGAAGAAGAATTTACCAACTATCGAGGGAGCACAAATTTTTGCCTCGTGTGACACCTCGCCCGTTTGGAAGGTTTAAAGTAACCCGTGCCTTTGGAGTAAGACTAATAGTGTCTAATATACTAATAAGTATGTGTTATGAGGTATTGTAATGGCAAAATAGTCGTATGATAAGTTTTGAAGTCAAGCAAGTTACGAAACAAAAGTCGGAAAAAGTTATTGTAAATTACTTTAAGGAATTCTCCTCAAATTTGGGTTAAATGTTTTGGGGTGTTTCTCCCTATATATAAGGAGTTAGTGGGCCCCCAATACATCAAATCGAAGGTCTACGAGTCTAATTTCCAACACACTAAACCGTTCGTCCATATGAGTTCAGAATAGAGAGATATTCGCATTTTCGTAAGACTGCACAAGCAGACACGTCAAGGTGGGGACCACGTCCTAAGTCGGTTCAGCTTATAAAAGCTGATTTCTCCTTCGTTTTAACTCATTTTTTTCACCCAAAATTCATAGAAAATCATAGGGAGAGTTCATAAATAATCCATGGACTTTGATCCTTTCAATTCGGAAGTTTAATGGAAGTTGCTCTACGTCGCGAGCTCGTCATTTTGGTGTAGTTTATCCCATTGATTTCATGGTGTATCTTCGTGGGTGTTGATGCAGCGAGCTAGCAGGTGTTTTCTGAGTATTTGGCAGTAGCTATGGAGTTATTTTGGTGAGGTATGAATCCCGTATACTTATCTATTTGTTGGATCAAGATTTTAAGCTTCTAGTTAAGAAAAGTTGTTGTTGCCGATATCTTGTAGTAGTTTCTTGTTGATTTTGGATCTGTTTGTTGTTATTGAAAGGATGCAGATTGTTAATCTTGGGATATTGAATATTTTTTTCAAGGAAATCTCTCCCCTACGACCATCCTTCGTTATTATATATTCTAGTATTGTTTTATGGATTTCTGAACCACGAAGTGGTATTTTGGATTTGTGGCTTTGAACAACCCCTTTATCTTGTTATGTTTGGTTATTGTTGTGGTGTTATGGTTGTGGTAAGGTGCTGGAGGGATTGGGAAATTGTGCGATTCTTTTTGGGATCGCATACGATAGTGATTGGATTGGACAACGTGAAGTACGCCTTGAAATAGTGTCTCGGGAGCTCGTCGCTCCTTTGAGATGTGGTTAACATATTATTGTTGGATTTAGCTGCCATTTCTTATTGTTATTGGCCTCATTTTATGTTTTGGAGTTGGCTGGTCACGAGTGTGACATTAACACCTTATCAAATGGCTATGGCTCGTTCTTGCAGCCTCGTCGATTCTAGCAATTATTCCATTACCTTGGTTGGTCAGCCTTCATAGAGATGCCTTTGGGGCTTCAGTTAAAAGTATTCTTTTGTGATTTGGAGCTTCCCGGAGTAGTTTGAGTCTGGACGATGTCATTCCTACAGCTAGTCATTGGATGACAGGTAGGTTATCGTTTTCCCCTATCTAGACTCTGTGTATATAGGCTATAACTGCATTAATTAGCATCCTTGGATGGGTTGTTATAGGTTGGTACCCCAGACCTTGTCCGCCTTTCGTCCCTCTATTTCATACGTTGTTTGTAGTATTCGCATAGTAATGTATATTACCTTTGTGGTCCTGTGTGGCCTTGTATTGACTCTGGAACATAGATGGTGGGCTATTTGGGAATGTCCATGAGTCCCGGACATAGAGATTATCCTTTAGGCTGGTTATGTCTGCTGAGTAGTTACTGGGCCTGTGCAGGGCTGATAGGAATTGTTGTGAGCCGTTGGGCTACTTTTATATTTGTGTACGAGCATATCATCCATGAAAAAGGTTTTCCCCTGCATGTTTTACTACAGTTTTGGCTATGAGCTACTATTGACAGTTTTCCTAAATTTGCATGGCCCTGGGCCCGTTTTTGTACTGTTGTTGATAGAAAAGGGGATTTTTGGATGTTTTCGCACTGATTTTATTACTGGTATTAGTCTCTGCGGGGCAGAGCACCAGACTTGATTTTATTACTGATACTAGTCTCTGCGAGGCAGAGCACCAAACTTGATTTTATTACTGATACTAGTGTCTGCGGGGCAGAGCACCAGACTTGATTTTATTACTGATACTAGTCTCTGCGGGGCAGAGCACCGGACTTGATTTTATTACTGATACTAGTGTCTGGGGGGCGGAGCACTAGACTTGATTTACTACAGTTTTAGACCCGGTTATGCTCGGGCACCCTTGGAGGTTTTTTGACGCATTTTCTACTACTTTAGTCCTGGACGGGGTCTGGGCATGCATAATTGAGACTAGGTCTCTATCTTGATCCCAGACTTGCTTCTGGATGACATGTCTTGATACTAAGTTTTAGTATGGGGTCGGGGACCTCCATGGACCTTGCCGCTATAGGCCTGGGGCTTCGGGCTGCATGCGCCGGAGGGAAGGGTGTACGGTAGAGTAGAGGTATACAGGCTGAGTCCTTCCATGGAACCTGCCTGCTGGGCGTGATTGGCACCACAGGAGGTACATACAGAGGTTCTATTTCACATCATATCATATCATGCATTGGATTCCACCCTTGTTTGTGGTGTGTTCAGTGTACGCTACGGTAGTATGGGATGCCGGAGGGTTTGTTTTCACTTGATTGTGTTCCTCGGTTGTATGGGTGGCCGTTGGGATTGTAGGTAGACTATATTTACTCCTATTTTTACTTAGAGCTTGTCTTGGCACCCAGTTCTTGAAAGATTAGTGATGGCTAGCCTGTTGAGGGTTTGGTTGTGGGATTTTTGATTATTGAGAGGGCTTCAGAGTCCTATCTTATTGAGGCACTTTTGTGTGGCCTTCGGAGGAGAGTGTGAGACTCTGGTTCTATTCTTGTGGGAAGCTGAGTGGTATCTCTCGGTTATTGTGGCCTAGTTATTTCATCCTAGGGTTGTACTTGTGAGGTGATTCCCTGGTTAAGCTATCATGTGATTGGATTGGTGTTATGATTTCCTTATACTGGTTGATTCCATTTTGAGTATGTTAGACTGCTCCCTGTCTTTTCCTTCTACTTGAGATTACCGGTATACCGCTATTTTCTCAACTCTCTCTCTATGTGCTTATATTGTTGTTCAAGGACTCCAGGTGCGTTCTCCTTTCCTTCACCGGTGATTCGGTGTAATTATATCTCCGTGCTAGCTCCTTGTGCCTTGCTTATTTCTTCAGTGACTGCTTTCTTGCTATCTGTTACTTACTGCTTTCATATCTTATATGCGCTCAGTCGGCCGATGATGCCTACTGAGTACTCGTGGTTTTGGTGCTCATACTACACTTCTGCACTTTTTTGTGCAGATATTAGCTGAGCTTTCGCCGTTGATCACATTGGAGACTCGTGCATCTTTTGGATCTTTGAGACTAGGGTGAGCGGCTGACGGTCGGGGCTTGTCTACATCTCATCTGTTGTACTGTTGCTCCTTGTACTTTCGGAGGCAATTTATGTTGTATTTTGTTACTACTAGCACTTGTATCCTATTAGAAGCTTCTGTACTATTGATACCAAGTCTTGGGGTTGGTGTAGTTTCCTTTATGTATTTATATTCGAGTTTTGCTTTCACTTATTTCTGCTTGCTGGTGCGTTTTTGTTAGGTAGTAGCCCATTACTAACCGTTCTGAGCTACGGGAATTGGTTCGCCTACTGGGGGATTGTAGGTGCCATCATGACTTGAGAAATCGGGTCATGACAACAACATACAATCTCCATAAGTCCTAGTAGGCACAAACAGTCGCTAAATAACCATACTGACCCTTTTACCGGCACCCCAGTGATAATCTGATCTAAACTATCTGACTGTACATTTGTCATGAATTAGTGAAACTCTGAGGCTCTGTGGTACCATATAAGTGTTGCCTGGTGCAGCCTGCCCATCCCGTAGGTATGGTCCACCCGGCCCATAGGCACTGTTTGTCTGGCCCGAAGGTGTGGTAATGTAATATAACTACTACCCTATAGGTACACCCTACCTATCCCATAGGTATAGTCTGGCCAGCCCAAAGGCATGACAATATAATGTACCTACTGCCCTATAGGTGCAGTCTACCCTATTCGTAGGTACAGTCTGCCTGACAAGAAGGCATGGTAATAGTAACAAGAATATAGGCTCCAAAACCCTACAGTTTCAGTGTCTGCTGAGGCCAGGTTCGGAGAAGGGGAATTGAACTCTATGAGATCGAATCTCCTGTTATTCCTCAGTAGCTCAGTGGTAGAGCGGTCGGCTGTTAGGATATAAGGCATCTCTGATCCACTTCATAAAGAGTGAATAGAATTCACTCTATACCCATATCCCTGGAACAACTGTAAAATAAACTCCATCTTAGTCTACCTGACTTTGACTTTGACTTGAAAGAGTAAGTTTTCGCCTCTCTAAATGGAAAGATTCGCTTTCTTTTAACCGGCTCCTTCTTCTTTGTCAACGTTACTAAGGACCTATAGGTTTTTCTACTTTACTTATTAAAGATAATGAGAATCATTGCATGCAAGGGGAGCTCGCTCGATTCGCAGATTGGTCCGACTTCCGGTAATTGCGGAGTTCCATTCGTACCTCTATACTCTTTCAGGGTTATTCGAACAAAAAGGAAAAGGCCCTACTTAGTTTCGCAAGCCTTTGTCATTGTCAGTCAACTAAGTAGGGCCTGAGGCCCCCTGCGAATCCGTAAATCTGAGGAGCATGCCACAACAAAAGGATGGTCCCCTTAGGGCGGGTGACCATCTTCTAATTGAAGATAAGCACCTAAAGTAAGAGAAGTGAGGCGTTCGGGACCTATTCTAGTAGAGGAACCAACCCCAGAAAACACAAGCATATCGGCGGCAGCAAGATGATAAAAACAACACCATAATATCATATAATCACAGGTGACCTCAATACAATCATACCATGCTCTTCTAGGCTGCTAAGTAAGGAATAGAGTGCTTCTGATAGTCGCTCTATCATGCTATGGGGTAAAACTCAATATTATAAGGCACTAGTCGAATAATGATGTTACACATGCTATAAAAGCTTTGGCCTTAAAAGTCATGCTTGAAAGTTAAAAGGAATCCTTAACATACATTTTAACTGAAGCCCAAAGGTGTTGCTATGAATCTCGACCAACCAAATGTAATGCAACAAATGTGAGAATCAACAAGGCTGCAAGAATGAGCCATAACCAATTGATAAGGCATAAATGTAACATTCGTAACCAACCATGTCTAAATCATAAAATGAGGCTACTAACAATAATAAACAGCAACAAAATCCAACAACAACATGCTCACCACATCTTGAAGGAGCGACGAGCTCTCGAGGCACTATTTCAAGGCGTACTACACATTATTCAATCCAACAACTATCTTACGTGACTCCAATAAAAATAATACCAACCCCCAGTCCCTCTAACACAATAACACAATTAATATACAACAATAACAATCCAACTTAATAAGACAAAGGGGCTTCCTAGAGCCACGGATCTAAAATACCACTTCATGGCTCAGAAATCTATAAAACAATACTAGAACATGGAATTGTGAAGGAGGGTCATAGGAGAAATGTTACCTCGACAAAAAGCTTTGCATCACCAAGCTAAAAATGTTTTTTGAAGAACCCACATAAGCTATAACAATATACGTCAAGAAAATACGACAAACATGCCAATAATAATAAGTCATCCTCGAAATTGATTCTAAAGCTCAAATTAAGAATTAATCGAGGATTTAGAACTCTTACCTTTCGAAAATCATATGATAACACTAGAGAAATATCAACTTCACGAACTGGATCTTGCAGTAGCAATAATCGGAGCCAAAATCGATGATAAAACTATACCACAATGATGAGCACGCGATGTAGAGAAACTTCTGTTAAACTTATGAATTGAAAGCATCAAAGACCATGGAGTATTTAGGGGCTTTCCCTCGGATTTTATGTAGTTTTTGGTTTATTATTCTAAAATAAAATGAAGCACAAGCAACCTTTATACAACTAAACCAACTTAGGGGCGACCTTGACGTGCCTGCTTGTACAGTCTTACAAAAATACAAATATCTCTCTATTCTAAAGTGGTATGAATGAACGGTTTAGTTTGTTAGAAACTAGACTCTTAGACTTTTGATTTTGTATATTAGAGGCCCTACTAATTCTTCAATAGATTCGGATTAAAAACCCAACACAGTTAACCCAAATTTTAAGAGAATTCCTTAAAGGAAAGTTACAATAACTTTTTTCATCTTTTATTTTACAACTTGCTTGTCTTCAAAACTTAATATACAATCATTGTGCAATTAAAATACCTCATAAAACATACTCCCTAATACATTAAGCTCTTAGTCTTATCTTTAAAGTATGAGTTAGTCTCATGTTTGAATGAGTTGGGCGTTACATCCTTCCCCTCTTAGGGACATTCATCCTCGAATGATGATAATGTACGTGGAATCATAGGGATGATAATGTACGCGGAATCATAGGAAACAAAACAAGAACTCATATAGTACACAAGTAAAGTACCTCACATACTCAAATACGAGTCTACTATATTTCTGTTTAGAACATTATATAAAGGAGTGAAGAAGTGGGGATATCCGAACTTCATATCCTCTTCGGTTTGCCACGTCATCTCCTCAATATCACAATTCTTCCATAACACTTTCACTGAAGCGATATCATTATTCCACAACCTCTAAATCTGGCAGCCTACTATGGCAGTAGGGACTTGTACATAATATAGATCCTCTGAAATGTGTATATCCATTATCAGTACTAAATATGTTGGATCTTCGGTACACTTCCTAACATAGAAACATGATAGGTTGGATGCAATGCCTCTAATTATAGAGCCAACTCTAGTTGGTAAGTAAATCTCCCTATCAATTACATAATACGATAAGGTCCAATATATCGAGGGCTCAACTTTCCCTTTATACAATATTATATAATTCCCTTCATCGGTGAAACCTTTAAAAAATCATTATCATCAATGTTGGACTCTATGTCCTATTGCCTAACATCCGAATTTGGTTTCTGGCAGCTTTGAGATGTCAATAACCCATCTCTTATCAACTTAACCTTTTCGACAGTCTGCTATATTTTGTCAAGTCCAAGAAACCCTAACTCATTAACCTCAAACAAACCAATAAGGGATCGTCATTTTTCCCCACATAAAGCCTTGTATCGTGCCATACCAATGCTTTAATGATTGTTGTTATAATAAGCAAACTCAATAAGTGACAAGTGATCATTCTAGTTCCCTCTGAAATCTAGCACACATGCCAATAATGTATCATTGAGCATCTAGATCTTACGTTTTGCTAGGCCATCAGTCTAAGAATGAAAAGTCCTACTAAGATCTGAATCCCCAAACCCTTCTGGAAGGATCTCCGTAAATGTATGTAAATTGTGTCCCATTGTCTGAAATAATAGATACTGGGGCACCACGAAGTCTGACTATCTCATTAATGTGCAATCCAACATAATCTTTACTAAGAATGTGGCAGTGACTAGCAAGAAATAGGCTGATTTTGTTAGCCTATCGATAACCACCTAGATAGAATAAAACTTTTGTCGCGAATGAGGTAAATCTGTCACAAAAAATCATATTTGTTGCCTCCCACATCCAAAATGGAATCCCTTTTTCCTTAATTAGCCCAGTGGGCTTCTAATGTCTACCTTTACCTGCTATCAATTTGGGCACTGTGCCACAATCTCAACTATATCCTTCTTTATTCTCGACCACCAATAAATCTCCTTAATATCATAATATATTTTCATAGATCCTAGGTGATATATTAGCGAGAATGGTATGCCTCTTCCATAATATGATGCCAAAGACCTACAACATCTGGAACACATAATTCATCTTTGTATCTAAAGACTCCATCTCCTGTTATATCAACCGCTAAAGACTCCCTCTGCTGAGCCTTGCCTCTGAACTTCTCTAAGTTAGGATCCTTTTATTGTTGAACCTTTACCTGAAAAACTAGATGTGATACTGTTGTGTCCTGAACTGTGACCCCAGTATCATTGGAGTTTAAAAATCTAACCCCTAAACCTGCTAGCTGATGGAGCTTCCGATCCATCTCTCACTTTTCAGCTCCCAAATATGATAGACTGCCCATAGACTTATGACTGAGGGTATCCACTATTATATTGACTTTCCCTGGGTAATATAAGATATCCATATCATAGTCTTTCAATAATTCAAGCCAACAACGTTATCATAGGTTCAAATCATTCACTCTAAAAATATATTGGAGGATCTTATGATCCGTATAAATATCAATATTGACGCCATACATGTAATTCCTCCAAATATTTATGGCATGAACAACTGCAGCCAACTTTAGATCATGGGTCGGGTAGTTCTTCTCATTCTTCTTTAACTGTCTAGAATCATAAGCTATTACCTTTTCATGTTGCATAAGAACACAAACCAGTCTAACTCTTCAAGTGTCACAGTACATTTCATATCCCTCTGGGCCCTCTGGTAAGGTCAAGATTGGTGCTGAAGTAAATCTATCTTTCAGCTCTTGGAAACTGTGATCATAGGTTGTAGTCCGCTAAAACATAGCTACTCTCTGAGTTAGCTTTTCCAAGGGTGCTAAAAGGGAAGAAAATCCTTGCTCAGAGTAGGCAGAAGAGCTACGCTGATCATACACTTCGTGACTTGGAGATTAGTATTGGTGACTTAGTATTCTTTCGAGTATCTCCCATGAAGGGCTTGATGAGATTTGGTTGGTGGGTCAAGCTTAGCCCCAGGTACATTGGGCCGTTTGAGATTATCCATAGGGTCGGTAGTGTTGCCTACCAGTTAGCCTTGCCTCCGATGATTTCAACTATACATCTTGTATTTCATGTTTTGATGTTGCGCCAGTATGTCCCAGATGAGTCTCATGTGTTGCATTGGGAGTTGGTTCAGTTGGATGAGAGCTTGTCCTTTGTTGAGGAGCCGATTGCTATATTGGCCTGAGATGTTAGGAGGTTCAGATCTAGGGAGATCCCGGTGGTGAAAGTTCAGTGGATGCATCGTCCGCTCAAGGAGGCTACTTGGGAGACTGAGAGAGATATGCGGGCCCAATATCCCCAGCTCTTTGAGCCTTCAGGTACCTCCTTTTTTCCTCACTTTCGAGGAAAAAAGTCTTTTTAGTAGTGGATGTTGTGATGACCCCTTTGGTCATTTTTATATTTACACTTTCTTTGTACTATTAGAGCTTTCTTGTAGCAACCCTAAGTCATTTATGGCTTGTTGGGACCGGTGGTCTAGTTCCCTAGTCGTTTATTTGGTTGTTATGGCCGTTTGCCTGTTTTGAGCTTTAACTTAGGAATTCGTTGAATTTAGTCAACATTCTTAGCTAACATGCTCAAAACCAAATTCTGACATCTCTGTTAGCTTTGGAACGTTGAGTTTGGTCTAGTTGGACCTTTAGTCAAGGCCTGAGAACTTTTGGTGTGGGTTTTGTGTTAGTGCTTCTATTTTCAGGCCATTTGGAGTTGAAAGTAGATCTTGAGTCAGCTTTCGATGATCAAAGTGTCATATTCTAAATCCGATGATTTCATCAGCTCTGAAATGATGAGTTTGGTTAGGTTGGTGGTTGGTTCGGGTCTCGGCTGAGTCGGGCTTATTTCGGCTAGTTGGTTGGATTTAGTGATTGTTGACTTGGGTCAACATTCCTCTGAAACAACCTCATATGCAAGTTTTGACGATTCTGTTGAGTCTAAAACATCGTTTCGACTCTATTAGCATTATTGGTTTTTGAGTATCGGTTTTCGATTATGCCCGGAATGGCCCGTAGAGTCTTTAAAAAGTTGCAGATTTTGTTGCAGGTCAGGCCTTGAGCGCAATCGAGCCTAGGCCAGCGCGATCGTCCCTCAACGCCTGCCAGCCCTTGAGCGCGATGGTCCTGTGATGGCACCGTTGGCGCTGGCCATTTTCCAGCAGTATATAATTTTAATCTTTTGTTTTTCCAGCCATTTATCTTCACTTCTCCCAACTCCAAACATAAAAACACACTACCAAATTGCTCTAAATAGTTCTTAGACTTGGGGAAATCTATTATCTTGAATCACACAGACTCAAACTAAGGAATCTCGAAGTAAATTTGTACTCTGTGGACTAGACTCCAAGACATCAAACCAACTAACCAGCGATCTGCAATGCCTACCATACAATGCATCGAAAGGTGCCATGCCAATACTAGACTGGAAGCTATTATTATATGCAAACTCAGCCAAAGGCACAAACTGATCCCAAGAACCTCCAAAGTCAAGAACACAGTCCCGAAGCATGTCCTCCAGGACTTGAATAGTCCTCTTAGACTAGCCATCTTTCTGAGGGTGGAATGCAGTACTAAGCTGAACCTTTGTACCCAAATCTCTCTGAATAGCTCTCCAGAACTGGGATGTGAACTGAGTGTCGCGATATGATATGATAGAAGCTAGGACCCCATGCAACTAAACAACCTTATGAATGTAAATATGAGCTAGCCTCTTTACACCATAAGAAGTCTGAACTGGAAAGAAGTGTGCTGACTTAGTCAGCCTATCAACAATCACCCAGATGGAATCAAACCCTCGAGAAGTACAAGGCAAACTAATATGAAGACCATAGTAATCCCTTCTCACTTCCACTCAGGAATGAGAATTCGCTGCATCAAACCACCAAGTCTCATGTGCTCAAACTTAACTTGCAGACAGTTTAAGCACCGAGATACGAACCCCGCTATGTCTTGCTTCATACCACTCAACCAGTAAAGCTATCTCAAATCCCTATACATCTTCGTTGCACCTGAATGAATAGAGTATCTACAAAAATGTGCCTCATGAAGTATCAACTGAATCAAATCCCCAACTCTCAAAACACAAAGACAACTGTCGAACCTCAAAATACCATCAGAACCCAAAGTAGCCCAGCTGGCCTCACCCTGAACTACCTGATCACGAAGGTGATACAATCTTTGATCCTCAAACTGTCAGCTCTGAATCTGATCGACAAGAGTAGAATGAACCTCAATGCTGTCAAGAACTCTGCTAGGATTTGACAAGTCAAGCCTAACCAAATGATTAGCCAAGGACTTGATGTCCAAGGCTAACGATCGCTCTGAAACTAAAAGTGAAGCTAGGCTACCCATACTCACTGTCTTATGACTCAAGGCATCCACTACCACGTTTGACTTGCCCGGATGATATAGAATGGCGAAATCATAGTCCTTCAATAGCTCAATCCATCTCCTCTGCCTCGAGTTTATCTCTCACTGACTCGTAATATACTGAATACTATTGTGATCGGTGAATATCTCACAATAAACTCCATATAAATAGGGCCTCCAGATCTTGAGCGTGAAGACTACCACTGCCAACTCTAAGTCATGAGTGGGGTAGTTGGGCTTGTGATCCTTCAACTACCTCAACACATATGCTATCACTCAACCCTGCTGCATCAACACACAACCAAGACCAACCCCAGAAGCATTACAATACACAGAGAAACTCTGACCCTTAACCGACAAAGTCAATATAGGAGCTGAAGTCAACAAGGCCTTAAGCCTATGGAAGCTATCCTCGCACTGATCCAACCACTGAAATGGAATATTCTTCCTAGTCAACATAGTCAAGGGTGCTGCTATGGAAGAAAATTCCTCAATGTACCGTCTGTAGTACCCGGCTAATCCAACAAAGCTGCGGACCTCAGTAGCAGTAGTAGGTCTAGGCCATCCTTAGACACCACATGTCCTAGGAAAGTAACTGACTCAAGCCAAAACTCTCACTTCGAGAACTTGAGATAAAGCCGATGATCTCTCAAAGTCTGGAGTATAATCCTTAGGTGCTGCTCATGATCATCTCTACTCTGTGAGTATATCAAGATGTCGTCCATGAAATTATCACAAATGAGTCCAAATATGGGCTAAGCACCATGTGCATCAAGTCCATGAAAGCTGCGGGGGCATTAGTCAACTCAAAAGACATCACCAGGAACTCATAATGGCCATAACGTATCCTGAATGCCGTCTTAGGGATGTCCTCGGCCCTAATCCTTAATTGGTGGTAGCCCAACCTTAAATTAATCTTCAAAAACACAGCTGAACCCTGAAACTAATCAAACAAGTCATCAATCCAGGGCATCAGATACCTATTCTTCACTGTCACCTTATTCAGCTACCAATAATCAATACACATCTGCATCGACCCATATTTCTTCTTCACAAAGAGAACAGGAGCACCCTAAGGCGATACACTCAGCCTAATGAACCCCTTAGCTAATAAATCCTGGAGCTGCTTCTTAAGATCCTTCAAATCAGTTGGAGCCATACGGTAGGGAGAAATGGAAATGGGCCTGGTGCCTAACTCTAACTCAATGGCAAAGTCTATATCTTTCTTAGGTGGAAGGCCTGGTAGATCGGTAGGGAACACATCTAGGAAGTCTTTACCACAAGGACCAACTCAGGGAAAGAAGTAAACGCCGAATATCTGAAGACTGAGTTGGGGCTGAAGCTGGCACAAATACTGGTGCTGGAATTGGTACTGGAGCTGGTGGTACCTGGGTTGTTCTCTGGTCCATATGCTACTTCCCATGAACTTACTCTGGCTTATAGTTATGCTTGGGCTTTATCTCAACTCTAGCAGCTCTAGTAGGTGCCACTACTCGGGGACGTCCTTGACCCCTACCCTTAGGACCTCCCCAGTCCCTAGCTGGTGTCAAGGGTGCTAAAGTTAGAGGCTCGTCTCTACCTAACGCCGACGCTTTCATATGAACCATCTGTAGAAGAATGAACTAGATCATGTAAGATTTCTAGAAACTTTCAAGGGTGCTACGCATGAGATAGAAGTAAGAAGAGTCCATTTTTCCTAAGATGTTAGTATAGCCTCCCGAAGATTGAGTACAAACGTCTCCTCCCTGATTCGCAAGACTCTACTAGACATTGGTTCCTATACCAATGACACCGGTGAACCTACGCTCTGATACCAAGTTGTCACGACCTGATTTCTTGGTCATGATAGCACCTATTACCCCCTAGTAGGCAAACCAATCCCGGTAGCCTAGAACGGTTAGTAATGGGCTACTATCTAACATATTAGCAAAAGAACGGTATAAATAAGTAGAAGCAAGGGAAATAAGCTGAAGAAAGTAGATAACAAGAATATATAACAATGCATGCGAAAGATAAATCAAATCCCAAAACCTGTTATCATAGTATAGAGCCAGAACTACATATAAGTAGTACAAAGGATCCAAAATAATATATACACATATGTCTCCGAGTAGTAATAGAGTACATAATACAAATGATAAACTAAAGCTAAGCTCCAGTCGTCAAGAGCTTACCCTCAGTCTGAATTAGTCCAAAATATCCTCGCATGAGTGTCCACGAGCAAACGGCGAGGGCCCACACTAGGATCTGCACCAGAAGATGCAGAGTGTAGTATGAGCACCAAATGCAAAGCAAAAGGTACCCAGTAGGTATCATAAGACGACTGGGCACATATAAGATAAAAGAGCAGTAATAAGCAAAGTAGAAGCAAATAGTCACAGAAAATAATAAATAAGTACACGAAAGCTAGCACGGAATGAATACAAGAAAAAAATGATATACATGGTTAGCTACTTGGATATATATCATAGGAACAGACGAATGGAAGAAGTAATGCACCTGGGATCCTCGCAATAACAACATATATATAGAAGTTCAAGAAAATAGGCGATATACTGGTAACCTCAATTAAAAAGAGAAGAAGGGAAACAAAATAACAATAGCATGCTCGAACACTGGAATAATAACGAGGCCCAACTACATAATACTAGTCTCAATATCAAGTTACAATAAGAAATTAGCATAAGGAATCATAAAACTCGATAAAGTAATAATAACTCCACCTAGAGTCCCAACGAGCGCCCATACACCTGAGGAACATAAATAAGTGAAGACAAACCCTCTGGCATCCTATACTACCGAAGCGTATACTCAACAAACAACAAACAAGGGTGGAATCTCACATAAATTAATGGTATGATGTATGATGAAAACCGGGTGGAATGGTAACCATGTATGTACCTCCTCCGGTGCCTAAGAGCCCAGTAGGTAGATCCTATGGAAGGACACATCCCGTATACCTCAACTCCACTGTATACCCCTCCTCTAGCACACTCAGCATATAGCCCCTGGTCTGGATTCGCAAGGTCCATGGAGGTCTTCGACCACATACTAAATCTAATTCTCAATATCATCATCCGGAGTGGGTCCGGATCCAAAGAAGTAACCCAAATCTTGAAAATGCATGCTCTGAACCTATCCGGGTCTAAATCGGTGAAATAAGTCTCAAAAAACCCCTTCAAGGGTGCCCGGGCATAACCAGGTCTAAAACAACAGTAAATCAAGTCCAGTGCTCAACTTTACCGAGTCTAACATAATTTTCCATTAATAACAAAGCAAGTCTAGCACCTCGGCCTAATCGGGTCTAGTATAAGTAGGAAAGCTATGATAAATCTCTCTTTTAACTTTTCTTACCCCAAGAAGATCCATAAAAACAGTACCAAACCATTTTATAATCATTTTTATCAAAAACGAGCCCTGGAGGTCATGCAAGATTTAGAAAACCATATAAAATAGGACCGAAGCCAAAATCGTAGTAAAAATCATGTAGAAATCCCTTATATGCATGAAAATGGCATGCTCAATCACAAACAATATCCCAATGACTCACAATCGACCTATCGGCCCTGCACAAGCTCCAATAATTCTACAACACATATAGACAACTCTATAACAATAACAAAGATGTTCGGGACTCACAAACATTCCCAAATAACCCACCATCTATATTCCAGAGTTAACACAAGGCCGCACAGAACCACAAGGGTAATACGTCATCTATAAATAATACTACAAACAACGGAGGTAAGAAATAAGTCGGACATGAAGAAGAGGTCATGGACTGTGGTACCAAGCTAGTAAACCCAACACAAGGATGCCTATTAATACAATTTTATCATATATATGCAAAGTCTATGGAGTTTAGACCGTAACCTACCTGTCGTCCGATGACAAGTTGTAGGAACGACGATATCTGAGGCCGAACTACTGCGAATGGGAATCAAACTATCATAATCGTAAATAACACATTAAAATGAGACTAATGATACCTATATCGCCATACTAATAGTCGAGCTGAAATTCAGGTCACCGACGGGCTCGTGGGCCCCACAACCTGAAATCAAAAATAAAAGGGCACAATATGATCACAATGACCAAGGGAGTACATGCCCAGAAAATTAAGGAAATTGGGCAAGAATTTCCAGATAAAACAGCCCCATGATACTCTATTTAAATCATGTTTTTGGAGGTCGATTAAGAGATATTTGGGTACCTAAGTTGAGCTTAGCATGAATTCTCACCTGCATACTGATGGTTAGTTTGAGCATACTATTCAGGTTCTTGATGATATTTCTATGGGCTTGTGTTATTGATTTTAGAGGTCAATGGGACCTATTCTTGGCCTTGGCAGAGTTCACGTACAATAATAGCTACCATTTGAGTATTCAGAGGGCTCCATTTGAGGTATTGTATAGTAGGAGGTATAGGTCTTTGGTGGGTTAGTTTGATGCTTTTGAGGTTAGACCTTAGGATACTGACTTATTGTGTGACTCTATGGATAGAGTTCAGGTGATTTAGGAGAGAATCCATACAGCCCAGAGTAGGCAGAAGAGTTATGTAAATTGGAGGGTGGGAGATAGGGTGTTCCTTTGTGTGTTGCATATGAAAGGAGTGATGAGGTTTGAGAGGAATTACAAGCTTAGCCCCAAGTTCATTGGACCTTTTGAGATTCCCCGATGGATTGGGGAGGTTGCATAAGAGTTATCCCTTTCTCCTGCTCTTTCAGGTATTCACCCTATTTTCCAAGTTTTTATGATGAGGCAGACTATTCTAGACGAGTCTCATATGCTTCAGTGGGAATTAAGTTCAGTTAGATGAGACTTTGGCTTTTGAGGAGGAGTCTATTGCTATTCTAGATAGGCAAGTTAGAAAGTTGAGGTCTAAGAAGATTTCATTAGTTAAGGTTTAGTGGAGGCATCATCCAATAGAGGAGGCTACTTGGGAGATCGAGCTCGACATGCGGACCATATGTCCTCACCTTTTTTAGCCTTCAGGTACCTTTTATTCTTTAACTTTCAAGGATGAAAGGCCTTTTAGTAGTTGATGCTGAAATGACCTTCTCATTTTTGTGCATTTTTACTATATCAAACCTTCCCATAGCTTTTACACTGTTTATGTTACTTGCTGGGATGGGTGGCATGCTTCTCGAGGTGTTCAATTGGGTTTTAGAAGAGTTTCCCTGTTTTAGAACTTTTAAAGCTGAAAGGTTTGACTTTTGTCAACATTCTGATTAAACGGGATTGGATAAGAATTTCATCTCTGCCATTAGCTTCAAAATATGGATTTTTGGCTAGTGGGACCTTTTGTTTAGGTGAAGGCTTTCAGATTCATTTTGGGTACTTAGGTGCGTTTTATGAAAACCAAAAAAGTGTTGGACTTTGGTCAAAAATTCATCAAGATGACCTCCGTTAGTCATTTTGAAGATTTTGTTGAGTTTAGAATATGATTTTCAGTTTGATAGCATATTGGATTTGGGTTCATGAGATTCCAAATAAATCTTGAAGATCCTTTTGGAGTCATTTTGGACTTGGTGGTGTGCTAGTTTTTCCAGTTGTTGATGCAGCTACAGTGCCTTGTTTACATTTGCATTCACGAAGGTCTGTGATTTTGACCATCACATTTGTGAAGGACCTTTCACATTCGCGATGAAGGGGTTCGCTGGGATACGATCGGGGTCCTTCTTCCCATTTGCAAGGAGACTATCGCAATTGTGATGGTTTTACTAGGAGCGGTCCCACAATCATGAAGGCTTCCTCGCATTAGCGATGAAGGGACCTTTGGCAGTATTAAACTCCCTCCTTTATTTTTCAGCGTAGTGTTTCACGAAATATTAATCTTTTTGAGCTTGTAGCTTGATATTTTGTGGATTCTTCACCCATATTTGTCCCTGGTATGTCCCTAATATGTTCCTAGTGTTTTCCCATTCTTTTTATGCGTATTGTCTCCTAAATTCGGTAGAATTCATGGCTTAATTCTTCAATAAACTCTATTGATCAAAGTGAGCTCTCGAGTCTGTTTTGAGCCCTGAATCATTTCCTGTTGGTGCCAAACATTAAGGCATGGCTTTATGACCCTATAGGAAACATAATTTTAATTTTTAACTCTGTTTTTGTCGATAGGCCCTGAGGGTCAATTTTGACCTGATTTCTAGCCCAAATTTTGAAATATCAATATGGGTGTCGTTAGTTCCATATTGATGTGAATATTGTGTTTGTGATAGCGTGGAAGTGATTCGAGGCAATACAAAAGGGGAATTTTCTCGAGTGATGGTTCAATCTTGTCGTTCAGTCTTCAGGTAGGTTACGGTTTCCCTCATTTAGACTTAGCTTGGTTAGATAGTGTATTTTATAAGTTTCATGAATGTAAGAGTAATTTTCTAGGTAGAGTTAGGCTATGATGATTTTTTAATTATTTGGCCGTTTCGGGACCTTAGAATAGTAATTCTTCATGAACCTTAGTTTAGGTTGCCTATATTCTTTTTGTGACTAGATTAGAGATCCTTAGTATAAGCTTAGGGGAGGATTTCATGGTAGAGTAGGCTATTATCGATAATTTATTCTTTCATCACTTTACATTCTGCTTATATTCCTTTGATTATGAGATTGTGGGCCCGAGGCCGCGGTTGGGACTCTCGGTTAGTATAATTTCTTTTATGAAGGGTGATTTACCCTATTGGCGTGTAATTATATACTTAGATTTGTACTAGAGTTGGCACACATGCATTCATACATTCATTCACATGGATTGTGTATGATCCGGAGTAGAAGTAGTGGTTTTTGGGTTGAAAGAGAGGATCATACCACACTTACTACTGGTTTTTAACTTCGAAAAAGGGATTGGTACTATTTGTTACTGATTTCTAAACTTAGGAGGAAATGTACATAATTTCTTCTTAATAAGAGAAATTGTACCATTTTTATACTCGGTCTGAGGGATGCTCCTGGACCCTTTCTCCATTTACTTTTTTGTTGGAAACAATCGATGTTTCATTCTGGGCGGCTCTTTTGAGAATAGTGCGAGGGTTTTACTATTTTTCATTGGCTGAAGAACTTGAGGTACCATTCTGGGTGGCCTGTAAGCAAACTTTGGGTTTTACTTTTCACTACTTTGGCCACATGTTGTATTGCATCATTTCATATTGCGCTGCACTGTTCTTTTACCTATATTTGTATATATATATTGATTGCTTGTAGTACTATTGCTATATTTTCTACTTATCCTGGATATGATTAGAATTCTAGGTTGTTTCCGATAGCTAGTTTACTTTCATATCTCTTATATTATATCCTGTCTTATGAGCTCAGTCGTCCTGATACCTTCTGAGTACCCTGTATTTTTGTACTTATATTACATGTCTACGTCTTTTTCTAATGCAACATCTAGTATAAGTCACCTCCATTGATCCGCTGCTCGAGCATGGACTATTGCTATTTGGATCGTGGTGAGCTCTCGGCGTTCAGAGATTTTCTTCTATTTACTTTTGCATTTTGATAGACAATGTATCTTTATATATCCTTATTCTCTTATATTAAAGGCTCTTGTACCGGTAACACAAGTTCTGGGGTTTGTTCCTTATTTATGTCTTTGTGTTTCCTTGTTTCATTAGGGCCCATACTGTATATTGTATATTTTATACCGTTATGTATGTATCTATGCTTGTGACCTGTTCATCCCCTTATTCTACTTCTGCATTATTTATTGTATCCTTTACTTTCAGTTTTTATTTGGGTTTTGGCTTGCCTACTTGGGGGTTATAGTAGCCACTATGATGGCCCAATTTTGGGTCATGTCAATGGAGGAGTGTCACAATTCAATCAAAAGTTTTCCTGATTTGTCTGTTTGACGCTCCGTGGAGTCCAACATCAGATGTTGTCTCTCCTTGTTGTCCTGATGCTCATTTTTATGTCTGATTTGTAAACTCATCTTATGTAGAAATATACCTTGGTGGAATTTTTGAGGACCTTCCTCAAAAATTCTACCCCAGTTTGAATATAGAAGAACACTTGAACTTTTATAAATCCTCTTCATAAAAATTCTGCCCTGTTTGACTTCAACAAGTTTGTGTATTCAATCATGTAGCAAACATCATCTTCTGTGATTTTTTTGAGATCTTTTTAAAAATTCTACCCCAGTTTCAATTGTAAATGATGGAAAAGCTCATGGGGAATATGGCCGATCCAGTATGGCACCTACGTATCCCACTGAGGAAGAAATAAGGTCAAACATAGTTCCAACTTTTGAAATATGAACAAGTTGATTAACAACACAAATCAACCTCCCTTAGAGGAGGTGAAAAACTCAAAAGGTGAAAATGTAAGCTTATAATTTAGTAAACAATACTATATAAAGTGGACCACAATTGAATGATGTTTAAAACAAAAAAGATGTTTTTAACAAAAAATCAAATAAACATGGATGAAACAAATTGGGTAGCATTTATCACATAAATAATGTATAAATGCATCCGTATATACATATGACCTGTTGAGCCAAAGGTAAGCCTAACGATTGAAGGATGTGCATTTCATTTGTGAAACGTTCCGTTGCCCCAAAAAATATATTTATACAAATTTATGAACAAACTAATGGGGATACAAAATTAGGAAAAGAGATGTATAGATAAATATCAGTCCCGCACAGGAGTACAAACCTAAACTAAGCCTTAATGAAAGGTCCTTTATTCTTGAACTTCTTAGCATTTTCGAATGTCTTTCAGTAATATCTTCTTTTGATTACAATAAAATAAACTATCTACAAAAAATAACAAACACAAACTCCCAACCCCGAGGGATAATGGTTCATACAACTCGATATACACATCCTTCAGGTTAGAACAAATAGTCGGATGATTGTCCTTTTAGGTCGTGGACCAATTTTGACATAAGGTGGTCTTGCTAGTAGGCCCGATAGCCCTTGAGTATCGGGTAAACTTTGGTCATTGACCAATTGAGGGATTTGGATTCCCTCTAAGCTAGGTAGACTAAAGTGGTTTGTTTGAAAATACCGGGAATCTAGGAAGACAACTTTGGGCTGAAAAAACAAGTGACTTTTGATCAGCCGCAAATCAACTACTCACTTGTCTGCTTCGAAAATGGGTTTTATAGAGAAGAATAGTTGCGAATAATCTCATAACTACCTTATATCTAATGAAAACTATTTGCCGTTTGGCAGAATTCATGACATGAGTGCAACAACAACATACAAATAATGAATTAATAATTAAGTAATGTAAGGAATATACAGTTTACAATTAAGCAATAAAATAAACACGGAACAATAAAGAATTAATTAAAAAAATGAGCAAAAAACTATAAAAAGTGAAATGTCCTCAATTGAAAAAATGAATCCCTAATGGTTAGAACCTTTAAATCCCTAGCAGAGTCGTCATTCTATTATAATACTATTTTTCAATAATACGTAATTTTGGAACTCAAAAATAATAATTTTTTTAAAAGAAAATTATAGAGTCGCCACCTAATTTTAGAAAAAATTAGAAAACCTATTAATAATTAAACAAACTTAGCCTACCAAACAAATTAAATTCTAGGCAAGTGTAATGACATGTTTTGTTGTTATAGTAAAGTAAGGGCAGAAGTACCGACTAGAGAGTCCCTAAAATGAGAGTTGCTAAAATCTCAGGCTAGGGTGAGCTTTGAAAAAAATCTAGTGTTCTGTGCCTTAGAGACGATTGGGGTTTTTTGATTCGTGAAATGATGGTGTGGTGTCCATTTATGGATAGACGACTGTTGTAGGGTTCCATAGAAAATTTTGGGACATAAATCGGGTTCAAAAAATCCAATTATGGTAGTTGTCGCATCAAGATTAATTCATAGTGTTTAGGAAATGTGGTGTGTTGTTAAATGAGGAGTTTTGGGCATGTTTTTGACGTTTTTGAATTTATACTTCATTGCACTGAAGGGGGCTCTCATCTTTACAAGTTTTCATGATGAGCTGTTCCTCATCATAGTGACTCATCGTGATGAGATTCGGCACATCGTGATGAGAAGACGGGCATATTACATGCACTTAATTTAGTTTTCTATGTTATTTTCCCACAAACTCCTATTTTGTTCTAAAGATCCAAAAGGCGTAAGTCTCAAGAACTAGGGTATTTTCCTTCATTTGAGGTAAGTAACTCCGTAAAACTCTTCATTTAACTATCATTAATCCTTGTAGAACCTTTGGGGAGATATTAATGGTGGAATTCTTGAGTTTGAGCCCTAAAAGCATGAAACGTGGGGAAAACCCTATGGGTAGATGCAATTTGACTTAGAATTGATCCTAGAATGTGTTTTTATGATTTCTTGCATGAAATTAATAGTTCTTAACATGATTAAGGGTAATAGGGAATCTTGGGTTCCATAAAGATGAGATCTTTATGTATAAAAATGGCTAAAATGGGGTTAACTTGATTAGAAACCCTTTAGGTGATGATTTTATGAATAATGTGAGACTAGTTAATGGTTAATTGACCCTTTGGGAATGCTACAGACCTCGGATAAGGGTAGAGTTAGTGGATTAAATTCATAAGGCTAAAATAGCGGGTAAATGATTAATTACTCTTATATTTATTTTTATAGACTTCGAACACTCTCAAGTGTTGAGGAAGGGCAAGACAATTGCTATGTAGCTTGTGGTTGGGAATTTGACAATCGAGGTAGGTTAAAGTTTAATTGGAGTTGAGACTTATTTTAGTACTTGTATGTGGTTGAATTACTTATCTTGTGATTGGTCTTTTGATATATTTGAATGTGAATGTTTTCATGTTGTGCTTGAATGAATAAGTTAGGTGTACATGAGTTGATGCATGAAGTGAGATGAATAAATGTAAGTGTGATCGAGTGCAGTGTGTATATCGTGAGAGATACATCTTAGAACCATAGGTGCATTGACATTTTCATTCATTATGGGATCGGGTATCATGCCGATACAAGTTAATATTGTTATATATTATGGGATTGGGTACCACACCAGGACAAGTTGATATTGTTACATATTATGGGATGGGGTACCACGCCAGTACATGTTGATATTATTACTTACTATGGGATCGGGTACCACGCCAGTACATGTGGACATTGTCACTTATTATGGGATCAGGTACGACACTGGTACAGATTGATATTTTCACAAATGGGAAATAGTTCTAGTGGGTACATGGACCTTGGTGTGTCCCTTGAAGGTCATGGATAGTTGGATAGAAATAAGACCCATTAGCATATGTGCACACTCTTTCTTTTGTCATTGCATTATTTCATGGTCAGTCATGGTAAGATGGTATTGTGGATTAAGATGAGACTAGAGGTAATAGTTGCATTAATGAGAGATAAATGAACATAGTTTCCATGTGTTATGTCTATCAAAAGTGAGTTCTTTTACATTTTTGTGATTGTATTCGGTGACTTATTTGGACTTGATATTATCTCTTGTTGACTTGAATTGAAATGATTATTTGTTGACTGAATTACATGCTAAGTATTGAAATGTCTCTTACTTGCTCTTGATTTGATTATATACATGTTCAAAAATGAGTCGGCCTATGATACCTACCAATGCTGGGCTCGCTAGTATGCAAGGATGCAGTATCTAATAACTTCATTATTTGTTTTGATTTGGTATCCTTGTTTAGACTTGATAAAACTTCTTCAAGCCTCCTATTTAATTCCTCTTTGGATAGTTGGGATTCTCTTCATGACGAAGAACTTGATGCTCTTGTATTGTCTCGGACTGTTGGTTTTCAAATGTGATGACCCTTCTGGTCATCTTCGCGTTTATGAATTTATTATACTATTAGAGCTTTCCTGTAGTGACCCCAAGTTGTTTGTGGCTTCCTGGGATCGATAGTTCGGTGCCCTGGTCGTTCATTTGGTTGTTTTGGCGATTTGCCTATTGTAGAGCCTTAACTTAGAATATCATTGACTTTAGTCAACATTCTTAGCTAATGTGCATGTAATTGAATTCTGATAGTTCCATTAGCTTTGGAGCATTGTGTTTGGTCTAGTTGGACCTTTAGTTGAGGCCTGAGAACTTTCGGTGTGGGTTTTGTGTTATTTTCTCTATTTTCAGGCCATTTGGAGTTGAAAGTGTGACTTTGGGTAGCTTTCGATGATCGTAGCGTCAGATTTGAAATTCGACAATTCTATCAACTCCAGAGCATTGAGTTTGGGTTAGGTAGGTGGTTGTTTCGGGTTTCGGGTGAGCCGGGCTCATTTCAAGCCTTTGGGTTCTTATTGGGTAGTGTTGACTGGGGTTAACATTTCTCCGAAATGACCTTGTATGGATGTTTCGTCGATTCCGTTGAGTCTGGAACGTCGTTTCCACTCTATTAGCATCATTAGTTTTTGAATATTGGTTTCTGATTGTGCCCGGAATGCCCCGTGGAGTTTCAAAAATCTTACAGAAAAGTATTACATACCAGGCCTTCAACACCATCGACGCTGGCCTAGAGTGATCGCGCCCACACACGTTTTGGCTGTCCAGCGCGATTGTGCTGTGATGGCGCCATTGGCGCTAGCCATTTTCCAGCAGCTATATATTTCTGAGTTTTTCGTTTTTCTAGCCTTTTTCTCTCAACTTTTCCAACTCTAAAACACTTATACTATCCACCAAATTTCTCCATATCAGTCCTATCCTTGGGGATATCAATTGTTCATCGATAATTCGTGATCCATCGATTCTTGGTAAGTCTTATTTCCCAACTTGTTTTCTCTTGTTCTTTTCTAAAATCCTCCATGGTTGCTCATTTCCAAAATCTTGGAAATTGTTGTAGAGGCTGCCTTCATTCTCTTGCATGTTTGTGGGTTCGAGCAATTCACCATCTTGGCTTAGTTTCTCTCTTTGTGGTAAGTAATCCTTGTCTAATTTCTGATTTTGTTCTTAGAATTCCAACTTTAAGCTTGCTCTTGAGCGGGTTGTTTTGACGCCCTCCTCTTAACCAAATTGTGCTCAATTTTGGAGCATGTCTTTTTGGTACCATTTTGGCCATCGTGCTTCTTTCCATTTTTGATTCAGGTTGTGGGCCCACTTTTGACCCAGATTTTAACCCAGCTATTATTATAGCGATATGGGTACCGTTAGACTTGATTTAATGTTTTATTTATGTTATTGATAGTTTGATTATCATTCGAGAGTTATCAGAGTGCTTCGGGCTTGGATATCATTGTTCCAGTAGCTTGTCGTCGGATGACAGGTAGGTTACAGTCTAAACTCCCTAGACTTAGCATATATCAGATAAAATTATACTAATGAGCATCCTTGGTTTGGGTTTAATAGGTTCATACCATAGACCTTGACCATTTATTCATGTTTGGTTACTTTCCTTCCTCTGATGTTTGTAGTATTTGCTTTATAAGCTCTATTTACCCTTGTGGTCCTGTGTGGCCTTATATAGACTTTGGAACATAGATGGTGGGATATTGGGAATGTCCGTGAGTCTCGGACATCATTATTACTATTATAGAGTTAGCTATATATATTGTAAAATGATCGGAGCCTGTGCAGGGCCGATAGGATGATTGTGAGCCGTTGGGCTATTGATTGTGATTGAGCATCCCATTATCATGCATATAAAAGGATTTTATTCATGATTTTACTACGGTTTTGGCTTTGGGCCTTCTACTGATGATTTTCTAAACCTTGCATGGCCCATAGGGCCCATTTCTAGTAAAATTGATTATGGACGGTTTTGTATCATCTTAATGGATCTTCTTGGGGTAAGAAAGGTTGAAAGAAAGATTTACTACTTTTTTTCCTACTATATGTTAGACCCGGTTGGACCAAGGTGCTAGATTTACCCTGTTATGGATGTGAAGTGATATTAGCCTCAATAAAGCTGAGCAGCAGACTTGATTTACTACTGTTTTAGACCTGGATACGCCCGGCACCCTTGAAGGGAGTTTATGAGACTTATTTCCTTAATTTAGACCTGGATAGAATTCAGGCATGCACTTTGAGCATTTGAGTATTAGTTTGAATCCGATGACACTCCAGATTGATATTTTGAGGTTAAAGTGTAGTATGTGGTCTACGAGTAGACCTCCATGGACCCTGTCATTCTAGACCAAGTGCTACGGGCAAAAGGGTGACCGAGGGTAGGGGTGTACGACAGAGTAGATGTACCGGGAAAAGTCCTTCCATGGATCCCACCTTTATTGGACCTTTGGGGCACCGGAGGGGGTAACATACTGACACCGTGGTTACACTTAGTTTTTCATATCATATCATATCAATCATTTGTGTGAGGTTCCACCCTTGATTGCTGTTTGTTAAATGTACGCTCGGGATGTATGGGCGGTCGAAGGGTTTGTTTTCACTTAATTGCGTTCCTCGGTTGTATGAGCGGTCGGGGGACTGTAGGTAGACACTTATTACTTTATCGCTATACTGCAATCTATTACGGTTATATATATGAGATTGGATATGTTGAGGTTATTAGTTCCTGGATTGAGTTTGTATGATTAAGTTTGTTATTTGTTCTTGTTTTGCGAGCATGCCTATCTTTAATCTATTCCTCCTTTCCCTTGTACTTGAGGTTATCGGTATACCATCCACTTCTAAACTTACTATATATTGCTATTGCGAGGATCCCAGGTGCGCCATTTCTTACTTTCACTTATGCATGTTGTGTGTATATATTCTACTGGCTAGCCTTGTATGTTGCTTTCCGTTGTCTTCCCTCTGGGCTAGTTTCTGTGTACTCATCTGTTGCCTTCTATGACTATTTGTTTTCTATTCTGTTCATTACTACTCTTTTATCTTATATGTTCCCAGTCGGCCTATGATACCTACTGCGTACCTTTTGCTTCGCATTTGGTGCTCATACTACACTCTGCATCTTCTGGTGTAGATCCTAGTGTGGGCCATTATCATTAGCTCATTGGAGACTCATGCGAGGAGCTGCTTTTGTGATAGCCCAGACTGAGGGTGAGCTCTTGGTGACCGGAGCTTACCTTTAGTTCATCTTTTGCTTTATGTACTCTATTACTACTCGAAGAAATTTGTGTGTATATATTATTTTTGATTCTTCGTACTCCCTATATGTAGTTCCGGCTCTATACTATGATACTAGGTTTTGGGTTTGGTTTAGCTTCTGCATATGTATATACATACTCCTGTTAATTATTTTCTTCATCTTGTTCCCCTTGCTTTTGCTTATTAAACTGTTCTTCCACTTAAATTGTTAGATAGTAGCCCATTACTGACCGTTCCAGGCTACGGGGATTGGTTGACCTACTGGGGGGTTGTAGGTGCCATCATGACTGAGAAATCAGGTCGTGACAGCTTGATATCAGAGCTGTAGGTTCATCGGTGTCATTTCTATAGAAGCCAATGTCAAATAGAGTCCTGTGGATCGGGGCGGAGACATACGTACTCAATCTTTGAGAGGCTACGGTGACATCTTAGGAAAAACAGACTTTTCCTGTTTCTCTCTTGTCCGTAGTATCCTTGAATGTTCTGGAAATCTCACTTGTTCTAGTTCATTCTTCTACAGATGGTTCGCATGAGATCTTCGACTTCTGGCCGAGGAGAGCCTCCTGCCCCTGCACCTTCGACTTCAGCTAGGGGTCGAGGTGGTCGTAGGGGTAGAGGTAGGGGTCATGGGCATCCCAGAGTAGCGGCACCTGCTAGAGCTACTAGAGTTGAGGTAGATCCTGAGTATGACTATAAGCTCAAGTTTGTCCCTGGGCAGCAGCATGTGGACCCAGGGACAGCCCAACTACCACCAGCTCCAGTACAAGTTTCTATGCCAGCTTCAGCCCCAACTCAGTCTTTGGATATTCAGGGTTTACTACTTCAACTATTGGGTATGATAGGGGAGAGACCTTCTGAGGTAGAAAAAAGATCTGCTCAGGGGGCATCCCTGGGTGTTTAGAGTTCAGGAGTGCATCCTGTTACTGTGGCTCCCCATGCTGAGGTTATTCCAGTTCCAGCAGTTGCATAGCCTCTCACTCCTCGCCCAACAATGACAGATGGAGAGCAGAAGGCCTTGAGTAGATTTAGGAGATTGGCACCGCTGAGATTCGCTAGTACATCAGGTCAGGACCCACATGACTTAATTACTACCTGTGAGGAGATGTTACACCATCTTGGCTTGCTAGAGACTCACGGAGTTGGGTATACTAAATATCAACTGGAGGGTCCAGCAAAGTTATGGTGGATGTCTCAGGTTGCTTATAGATCGTCTTCATCACCTTCTTTGTCATGGTCTAAGTTTTATGAGGTCTTCATGGCCAAGTTCCTACCTCATAGTGATTGACAGCATCGCCCTGAGTAGTTTACCAGGCTTATGCAGGGATCCATGTCGGTATCTAAGTATGAGACCCATTTTCATCAGCTCGCTCTATTTGGGTCTATGATCATTCCTACTGAGCCGGACAGGATTCACAGGTTTGTTTGGGGTTTGCGGGCAGAGCTTAGGAAGTCAGCCGAGATATTGGTTACTAGTGGTGAGTCTTTTCAGGCTATTGCAGACTATGTTCGTACTATAGAGGACTTGCACTAACATGATCAGGGGTCTAGAAATAAGAGGCCTCGTTATCAGAGTGGCTACGGTGGTTCTAGACATGGTAGTAGAGGTTCAGGCCAGTGGAGCTGGGGTTATCAGCCACAATAGTACCAGGGTCAGTTCAGCCGACCGATTTAGGCTTCACTTCAGGCTTCTAGTAGTTCTCAATTAGAGCAGGGTCGGTCTTTGTAGGGTACAGCCTCTGGGGCATCAGGTCATGATGGTCATTCAGGTTCTGCTGGTCCGTCTCGATAGTACATGCCATCAGGGCCCTGTTATGAGTGTGGTGTTATTGGCCATTATGCTAGAGATTTCCCCCAGCGAGGTATGGTACAGTCAGCCGCTCAGCCAGCTGAGCCTTTGTGAGTTGTTCAGCCTCTGGCCAGAGGGGTGGTGGTCAGGCTAGTGGTGGTGCCCCGCATGGTAGAGTAGGTGATAGGGATAGTGGTCGAGCAGGTGGAGGTCGTCATCAGTTTTTTGCGGTCATTGGGAGACCAGAGGCAGAGGCCTCAGATGTCGTGATTACAGTTATAATTTTTGTGTGCCATCAGTCTGCTATGGATTTATTTGATCCTGGATCTATATGTTCATATGTATCTACCAACTTTGTGTCTTGTTTAGGGTTGGCTAGTGAGCCATTTTCTGTGCCTATTTCTATTTTGACCCTAGTAAGAGATTCTTTAATAGTGGATCGGATTGTGAGATCTTGCATGATATTTGTTGGTGATTTGGAGACTTGGGATGATTTGATGATACTTGATATGTTAGATTTTGATATGATACTAGGCATGGACTGGTTATCCCCTCACCGTGAGGTTTTGGATTATTATGCCTTGACCGTTACCATATCCGTGCCCGGTATATCCTCGGTTGTGTGGCAGGGTTCTGTCAGCCATGCACCGTATGGGATCATCTCTTGTCTTCGAGATAGGAAGTTGATCTCTCACGGGTGTTTAACTTATCTAGCATATGTCTGAGATGCTAGTGCTGACCCTTTGTCTCCTGAGTCTGTTCCTGTGGTTAGAGACTTCCTAGATGTGTTCCCTACCGTCCTTCTAGGCCTTCCACCTGAGAGAGATGTTGATTTTACCATTGAGTTAGAGCCGAGCACCTGGCCCATTTCTATTCCTCCATACCATATGGCTCCTGCTGAGTTGAGAGAGCTTAAGGAGCAGCTCCACAATTTGTTAGTTAAGGGGTTTATTAGACCGAGTGTGTCTCCTTGGGGTGCTCCTGTTCTCTTCTTGAAGAAAAAGGATGGGTCGATGCGGATATGTATTGATTATCGGCAGTTGAATAAGGTGAGAGTGAAGAATAGGTATCTAATCCCGAGGATTGATGACTTGTTTGATCAGCTTCAGGGTTCAACCATGTTTTTGAAGATTGATTTGAGGTATGGATACCATCAGTTGAGGAATAGGGCGGAGGACATCCCTAAGACAGCATTCAGGACACGTTATGGCCATTATGAGTTCCTGGTGATGTCTTTTGGGTTGACTAATGCCCCCACAACTTTCATGGACTTGATGCATAGAGTGCTTAGCCGGTATTTGGATATGTTCATGATAGTCTTCATTGATGACATTCTGATATACTCGAGGGGTAGGGATGATCATGAGCAGCACTTGAGGACTGTACTTTAGACTTTGAGAGATTATCGGTTTTATGCCAAGTTCTCAAAGTGTGAGTTTTGGCTTGATTCAGTGGCTTTCCAAGGGCACGTAGTGTCTAAAGAAGGGATTAGAGTTTACTCGGGTAAGATTTCTGCAGTTCGTGATTGGCCTACACCTACTACTTCTACTGAGGTTTGCAACTTTGTTAGATTAGCGGGTTACTATAGGAGGTTCATTCAGGGATTTTATTCCATAGTAGCACCCTTGACTATGCTGACTAGGAAGGATGTCCCATTTCAGTGGTCAGATAAGTGCGAGAATAGCTTCCAAAGGCTTAAGGCCTTATTGACTTTAACTCCAGTTTTGACTTTGTCGGTCGAGGGTCAGAGTTATGTCATGTATTGTGATGCTTTCGGGATTGGTCTTTGTTGAGTTTTGATGCAGCAAGGTCGAGTGATAGCATATGCGTTGAGGAAGCTGAAGGTTCACTAGCGCAACTACCCTACTCATGACTTAGAGTTGGCGGTGGTAGTCTTCGCGCTCAAGATTTGAAGGCACTACTTATACAAAGTTCACTGTGAGATATTCACTGATCACCATAGTCTTGAGTACATTACGAGTCAGCAAGAGCCTATCTCTAGGTAGAGGAAATGGATAGAGTTACTGAAGGACTAAGACTTAACCATTTTATACCATCCGAGCAAGGAAAATATGGTAGCGAATGCCTTGAGTCAGAAGGTGGTGAGTATGGGAAGCCTAGCTTCACTTGCAGTTTCTGAGTGACCGTTGGCCTTGGACATCCAATCCTTGGCTAACCACTTAGTTAGGCTTGATTTGTCGGATCTCAGTTGAGTTCTAACCAGTTTTGAGGTTCGTTCTACTCTAGTTGATCAGATTTAGAGCTGATAGTTTAAGGATAAGAGTTTGTGTGACCTTCGTGACCAGGTAGTTCAGGGTGAGGCCAACTGGGATACTTTGGGTTCTGATAGTATTCTGAGGTTTGGTGGTCGACTTTGTTTTCCGAGGGTTGGGGAATTGATTCAGTTGATACTTCACGAGGCGTATTGTACTAGGTACTCCATTCATCCTGGCACAGCAAAGATGTATAGAGATATGAGACAGCTTTACTGGTGGAGCAGTATAAAGTGAAATGTAGCAGAGTTCGTGTCTCGATGCTTGAACTGTCAGCAGGTGAAGTTTGAGCATATGAGACCGGGTGGCTTGATGCAGCGACTTCCCATTCTCGAGTGGAAGTGGGAAAGTATTACTATGGATTTCATGGTTGGTTTGCCTTGTACTTCACTGGGTTTTGATTCCATTTTGGTGATTGTGGATCGGTTGACTAAATCGACCCACTTCTTATTGGTATAGACTTCCTACGATGATGAGAGGTTAGCTCAGATTTACCTTCATGAGGTTGTTCAATTTCACGGGGTCCCAGCTTCTATCATTGCAGACCGCGACACTCAGTTCAAATCTCAGTTTTAGAGGGCTATTCAGTGAGATTTGGGTACAGAGGTTCAATTTAGTACTTCTTTTCACCCTTAGACAGATGGCCAGTCCGAGAGGACTATTCAAGTCCTAGAGGATATTCTTCGGGCTTGTGTACTAGACTTTGGGGGTTCATGGGATCAGTTCGTGCCTTTGGCTGAGTTTGCTTATAATAATACCTTTAATTCGAGCATTGGCATGGCACCTTTCGAGGCTTTGTATGGTAGGCATTGCAGATCGCCGATTGGTTGGTTTGATGGGTTGGAGTCCAGACCGCATAGTAAGATTTGCTTAGAGATTCAAGATAGACTTAAAGCAGCCCAGAGTAGGCAGAAGAGCTATGCTAATCATAGACTTCGTGCCTTGGAGTTCAGTGTTGGTGACTTGGTTTTCCTTCGAGTATCGCATGTGAAGGGCGTGATGAGATTTGGTTAGCCGGGAAAGCTTAGCCCCAGGTTCATTGGGCCATTTGAGATTCTCCATAGGATTGGTAGCATTTTCTATATATTAGCTCTGCCTCCAATGTTTTCAGTTGTTCACCCAGTTTTCCATGTCTCGATGTTGCACCGGTATGTTCTAGATGAGTCTCATGTGTTGCATTGGGATTCAATTCAGTTAGATGAGAGTTTATCTTTTGTTGAGGAGCCGATAGCTATTCTAGGAGATTGAGATCTAGGGAGATTCTGATTTTGAAAGTTTAGTGGAGACATCATCCGGTCGAGGAGGCTACTTAGGAGGCCGAGAGTGAGTTGCATGCTCATTATCCGCGGTTGTTCGAGCCTTCAGGTACTCCTTCCTTCTTGACTTTCGAGGATGAAAGTCTTATTAGTAGTGGATGTTGTGATTACCCTTCTGGTCATATTTTCATTTACGCATTTATTGTACTGATTGAGCTTCCCTCTAGCGACCCCAAGTCATTTATGGCTTGCTGGGATCGGTAGTTCGGTGCCCTGGTCATTCGTTTGGTTATTTTGGCGGTTTAACTATTGTAGAGCCTTAACTTAGAATATCATTGACTTTAGTCAACATTCTTAGCTAACGTGTGTGGAATTGAATTCTGACAGTTTCGTTAGCCCCGGAGCATTGTGTTTGGTCTAGTTGGACCTTTAGTTAAGGCCTAAGAACTTCCGGTGTGGGTTTTGTGTTGCTTTCTCTGTTTTTAGGCCATTTGGAGTTGAAAGTGTGACTTTGGGTATATTTCAATGATCGGAGCGTCAGATTCAAAATCTGACGATTCCATCAGCTCCGGAATGTTGAGTTTGGGTTAGGTAGGTGGTTGGTTCGGCCATTTTCCAACAACTATATATTTCTGAGTTTTCATTTTTCCTAGCCTTGGGGAAATCAATTGTTCATCGATAATTCGTGATCCTTCGATTCTTGGTAAGTCTTCTTCCCCAACTTTCTTTCTCTAATTCTTTTCTAAAATCCTCCATTGTTGCTCATTTCCAAAATCTTGGAAATCATTGTAGAGGCTGTCTTCTTTCTCTTGCATGTTCGTGGGTTCGAGAAATTCACCATCTTGGCTTAATTTCTCTCTTTGTGGTAAGTAATCCTTGCCTAATTTACGATTTTGTATACAGAATTCCAACTTTAAGCTTTCTCTTGAGTGGGCTGTTTTGACGCCCTTCTCTTGGCAAAATTGTGCTTAATTCTGGATCATGTCTTCTTGGCACAGTTGTGGCCATCGTGCTTATTTTAATTTTTGGCTTTGGGTTGTGGGCCCCACGGGCCCACTTTTGACCCAGATTTTAACCTGGCTATTATTATAGCAATATAGGTATTGTTAGACTCATTTTAATATTTTATTTATGTTGTTGATAGTTTGATTATCATTCGGGAGTTATCGGAGTGCTTCAGGCTTGGATATCGTTGTCCCAGCAGCTTGTCATCAGACGACAGGTAGGTTACGGTCTAAGCTTCCTAGAAATAGCATATATCGAATAAAATTATACTAATGGGCATCCTTGGGTTGTGTTTACTAGGTTCGTACCACACACATTGACCGCTTATTCATATTCAGTTACTTTCCTTCTTCCGATGTTTGTAGTATTTGCTTTATACGCTCTATTTACCCTTGTGGTCCTGTGTGGCCTTATATAGACTCTGGAATATAAATGGTGGGATATTGGGAATGTCCATGAGTCCCGGAAATCATTATTACTATTATAGAGATGGCTATTTGTGTTTTAGAATGATTGGAGCCTGTGCAGGGCCGATAGGTTGATTGTGAGTCGTTGGGCTATTGATTGTGATTGAGCATGCCATTATCATGCATAATAAAAGGATTTTCTTCATGATTTTACTACAGTTTTGGCTTCGAGCCTTCTACTGATGATTTTCTAAACCTTGCATTGCCCCTGGGGCCCATTTCCAGTAAAATTGATTATGGACGATTTGGTATCATCTTAATGGATCTTCTTGGGGTAAGAAAGGTTCAAAGAAAGATTTGCTACTTTTTTTCCTACTATATGTTAGACCCGGTTGAACAGAGGTGCTAGATTTACCCTGTTATGGATGAAAAATGATATTAGCCTCGGTAAAGCTGAGCAGCGGACTTGATTTACTACTATTTTAGACACGGATATGCCCGGGCACCTTTGAAGGGGGTTTATGAGACTTATTTCCTTGATTTAAACCTGGATAGAATTCAGGCATGCATTTTGAGCATTTAAGTACTAGTTTGTATCCGATGGCACTCCGGACTAATATTTTTAGATTAGAGTGTAGTATGTGGTCTATGAGTAGACCTCCATAGACCCTGTCGTTCCAGACCGAGTGCTACGGGAAAAAGGGTGACCGGGGGTAGGGGTGTACTGCAGAGTAGATGTACTCAGGTGAAATCCTTCCATGGATCCTGCCTTTATTAGACCTTTGGGGCACCTGAGGGGGTAACATACTGACACCGTGGTTACACTTAGTTTGTCATATCATATCATATCATATATGTAACACCCCGTAAGCGTATCCAGCTATCTAAGTTAAAAATCTCAGAAAATTTCAAGTTTCTAGAGACGACGGCTCAGACGATGATCCGTTATTTGGAAGCACGGGCCCATCCTGTGCTCCCGTCGTCCCATCTCCATAAGACCCCTCAGAGTGTCCCAGAAATGATGAGTCCAAGAACTGTCCTTCCTTCTGGATGACGAACCGTCTTCTCAGCTTTCCTGGTACTCGTCCTCCTAAGTTCAGAAACCTATCTTCCAAGTGCCAGAAATGACGAGTCGAAGAACATCCCATCCTTCTGGACGACGGGTCATCGTTCCAACCGTAATCCCTGAGGTCCAGTAGCCCCAGACTCTTTCAGTCAAACCAAGGTTCCCTTAGACGGTCTGTCCTTCAGGACGACGGACCATCGTCCAACCCGTGGTCACTGACTTCGATAATTTTTCCAGTTTTTTTTAAATTAAGTCCAGGGGTATTTTGGTCATTTCCCATCCTTTTTAACTATTAAGTGGTGCCATTTTGACTATTTCTAGTAGGATTTTCACCCATATTATCCTAAGTCTCTCCTAAGTTCCTTATTCTTCTCCCAAAAAGGAAAATTTCTCTCCAAAGTTTCTCTCAAGCTCAAGTCTCCTAGCTTCAAGTTCAAGCCTCCTAGTTCTTTTCCATTGAAGTGGGTAATCTTCCACCAAGGTATGTGGGTTTTAACAATGGGTCCCTTCCACCCTTGTGCCTAAATTCCCCAACTCTTATCTTGAAGTATGAAGTTATGAAATTAGGGTTTTGATCTAAAATTGGGGAAAGTTTATGAAATCAGTTCCTATGTTTAACTTCATGGTTTCTTATTGATTACTCATGATATGATTATGATTTCCTTTTTGGATTTGAAAGCCCAAGCATGAAAGTTGATTTCTAGCATGATTCCATGAATTTACATGTTGTCAAAAGAAAGACAACATGATTAGATATCATGGCATTTGTGAACTTATGAAATTGCATGTATGATTCTTCAAGCACGAAGTTGGAACGAAAAGCACGTTTGGAACTATGGCTAATCTAAGCCTTCAGATTATGACTTTGAATTGCATAGCATCTGATATGTCTTTTGCTTTTCAAAATAGCTTTGGCATTATAAATGTCACTGGTTTTACTTAGCTTTGGCATTAGATATGTCATTGGGTTTCTTTTTTTAACAGTTTTGACATTAGATATGTCAGCAGTTTATGAACTACCTTTGACTTCAGATATGTCATTGGTCATGAATTATCTTTGGCATCATATATATCATTGGTATTATATGAGCTATATGTATGTTTTGGGAGTAGTATTAGCATCGAGTTGGATGGGCTAGAGTACCCATATGTCCCAGAACTACGTTACCCCTGTAGGTTCTAAGTCCCGTTCTGGGCATCAGTTTCAGGTGATCACGTTACAGTCATGCCTTTGTACCCCTGGCAAGGTACATTGGGTCCTCTCGATGGGGTGTATACATCGAATTCCATGTATCTCACATGGTCTATGTCGGTTATAGAACCTCCCACAGAAACAGTTTATGCTTTAAAAATGTATTGACTCTTTGCTTTCAAATTTCAGACTTACTACTTATTATTAGGTTTTTAGCTTATGATATTGCATTGAGTCATTACATTACAGATTTTACTATTACCATATGATTTCAGCTTCAAGGATAATTTAAGCATGTTTTACCACAAGTTATGCATGATATCAGTTTTAAACAGACTTCCAAGTATATTTTTATCATGACCTATGCATATCCCACATACTTAGTACATTCCATATTGCACTGCATCCTTTGATGATGCAGATTCAGGTGTCCCTTCACAGCTTTGTGACTAGAGTTCCCGGCCACTCATGCCCAGCTGTGGCGAGTCCTCATAGTGCAAGGACTAGTTATGCTTTTCCTTATGTTAGCTTTACTTCTATACTCCGAGTTAGCTAGGGTATTGTCCTAGAAACTCTTATGTTTTGACTAGAGGCTTTCAAACATAGTTTTTATTCGAGTTCCCTTTTTTTATATTTTATGTTATGTGGCCCTTAGACCCTTATTGATGTTTCAATATTGGGTTTCTGTATTGTGCTTTCGCTTATCATTTTTTATGCTTGAGAATGCTATGACCAATGGTTAGCTTGGGGAACTTGTGGTCCCAAGTCCCATGTTACATCTAGGGGGTAACCTCAGGGCGAGACAATTCATTTGTCTGAGGTTCCACCCTTTATTGTTGTTTGTTGAGTGTACGCTCCGGTTGTATGGGCGTCCATAGGGTTTGTTTTCACTTGATTGCGTTCCTGGGTTGTATGGGCGGCCGGGGGACTGTAGGTAGACGCTTGTTACTTTATCGCAATACTACACCTTGTTATGGTTATATATATGAGATTGGATAGGCTGAGGTTGTTAGTCTCTGGCTTGAGTTTGTATGATTAAGTTGATTATTTGTTCCTATTTTTTGAGCATGCCTATCTTTTTTCTTCTCCTCCTTTACATTGTACTTGAGGTTACCGGTATACCATCCACTTCTAAAATTACTATATATTATTATTGCGAGGATCCCAGGTGCACCATTTCTTACTTTCACCTGTGCCTGTTGTGTGTATATATTCTACTTGCTAGACTTTTATGTTGCTTTCTTCTATCTTCCCTCTGGGCTAGTTTTCGTGTACTTATCTGTTGCCTTTTGTGACTATTTGTTTTCTATTTTGTTCATTACTTCTCTTTTATCTTATATGTGCCCAATCGGCCTATGAAACCTACTGGGTACCTTTTCCTTCGCATTTGGTACTCATACTACACTCTGCATCTTCTAGTGCAGATCCTAGTGTGGGCCATCACAGTTTGCTCATTCGAGACTCATACGAGGAGCTGCTTTTGTGATATCCCAGACTGATGGTGAGCTCTTGGCGACTGAAGCTTAGCTTTGGTTTATCTTTTGATTTATGTACTCTATTACTACTTGGAGACATGTGTGTATATATTATTTTGGATGCTTTGTACTCCCTATATGTAGTTCCGGCTCTATACTATGATACCAGGTTTTGGGTTTGGTTTAGCTTCTGCATATGTATATACATTCTCCTGTTATCTATTTTCTTCATCTTGTTTCCCTTGCTTCCATTTATTAAATTGTTCTTCCACTTAAATTGTTAGATAGTAGCCCATTACTGACTGTTCCGGACTATGAGGATTGGTTCGCCTACTGACGGGTTGTAGGTTCCATCATGACCGAGAAATTAGATTGTGACACCAAACTTTGATTCTAATGGTCTTACTCAAATATTTGATCCTTTCAAATTCATGAATATCAAAAGACCAATAGATAATATAGAAAATTCTTTTAGCAATAAAGAATTTACACAATTTGACATTTTCTGGTAGGGTGGAGATATTCTGCTCTACCTGGAATTTCTCAAACTGCGTCTGAAAATGTGTTGACAATACCTATTTATTTCCTCCAAATTAGTGAGTATTGGGCCTAACATACATAAAATTGTACCAGGCCGCCTTATAATCATACCAATTGTATGTTTGGGGTCGATAAACTTTTGATAGGGGAATGAGGGTATGTAAATAATCCTTGAACCATTTAAAAGGGATTAAAATCCTTTTAATTGTGAATACTATCTGGATTATTATCATCTTATAATTTGTGCTCGATTTCCATTGAATCGGTATCTATTAAAATGAACTCATAATATCTTTGGGTTATAAGGGGATCCTCTGTCTCTATATAATTCTGATTTGTATAGCAAGGTTTTAACATGTATGGTACTCTGAAGCCTTTGTATCTTTTATCAAGCACCATGATCGGCAATACCTGCAAATCTGTTATTTCAAATTCCTTTTTATTTGGAGTAATTTCTCCATGTTCCTTTTTGGTGTAGTTGGGAGGACCTCCTGAGAGTATGTCTTTGGTGGTTTCATTTCATAGTTATCCTTGGTTTGGATAATGATGCATTTATTGCCTATTCAGGAGGATTCTTCCTTGAAAACTATTTTAAGAGGTTGTAGATTGGTCAAACTGGTTATAGGTTCTTTTAATGGTGAAGGAATGGTAGCTTTTGGCAGATGTGAAAATTCTGCCATGTCACAACCCAGACCATCGTGCGTTGCACCCACCCAACCCTCGGATTAGTGAACCAATAGAGCCCTACTCTTAGCATAGCCTAACAACTTAAAACCAGTGTGCAGAAATGTAAACTAGCAATCAATCATGCTAAAATCAGCTCTATAGCAATAAATGTAACCTGCGGAAAATCCCACCCTAGAATCTGAAAGTCATTGTACCAAACATCTACCAAATACTAGAGTATGGGGATGCAACCCCAAAAATAAAAATAGTTTAAGCCGAAACAAATGGGCTACAACTCAAATATATGGAAATCAAGGCAACTTGGTCGAACAGCTCACCCTTGATATCTCATAGTGTCAGGCCTACAAGTGAGGTCATACGTCAACTGCCGAGAGATCTCTTGTACTCACCAAAAGATAAGCAGGTGCAGTATCAGTATACAACCACTATGTGCTGGTAGGATCATCAACCAGTTTCAAATAAACAGTGTATGAGCAGTAAAAAAATCAAGTAAGAGTACAAAAACACATAGGCAAGTCAACAAGTATTCCTACACTACAAGTCTCTACCTAACTTGTCCCACATGTAAACCACTTCACAGTTATGATCAACAATCCACAACAATAATAATTATGCCTCATTATATATCTCGGACCCACCCTGGAAGCCCTCTTGACAAAACCTAAGTGTCAGACAAACAACCTGGTCTACACCAAGACCAACTCATAAAGCAATGTAACAACCCGGCCTCTCAAGGATCAAAATACACAACCATAATTCATAAACACAACCCGGTCCACTCAGGAACCATTATTAAAGTGCAGAATACAAGAAAGTAAACCCGTACCAGGCGTGGTACCCGATCTAACCGTTAGTATTATCCCGTACCAGGCATGGTACCCAAGCCAACCATTAGTATATCCCGTACCAGGCATGGTACCCGAGCCAACCGAATGTCACACAAATCCACAGTCACAAACAATGAACAATCACACTTGTAAACCAACAAGCAACACATCTAGTTCATTTCACAAGACTGAAAACATAATTTTGGACATTCTTAACCATTTCCTAAGCAATTCATACCACACAATTACTTAGATATGAGTATATAAACACACAATGCATATAGGAATCAATAATCATCACCTACCTCAAATAATCAAGATCTACAGTGCTGGAGTTTTCCCTTTTTTTAGGATCCCTTGCTTGTTCTTGGTCTAGAAAAAAACACATAAACACTATAGTTAATTAACTAACCTAAATTACCCAGATTATACAAAATTCCTAATCCTCAGGCCAAACCATGATCATTCCAACCCCTCCCGAGATTTCTTGCTATTAATTCACCAAAGATTATCATTTGTACCGATATATTTAGAGAATTAAAGCTTAGTGATCAGTACCCATTAACTATAAACAACACCCAAGAACTCTAGCACCCTAGAATCCCCCCTTTTCCCCGGATTCTATAATCCTAGGTTATCCCAAACCTTTCCCCAATCCCATCCCTAGAAATTCTATAGCGTAGGAAAGATATCACGGAGTTTGTTGAATAGAATCCTTACCTTTAGGATGAAAAACGGTGAAAAACTAGTACAAATCACCCAAAATCGCCCCCTTCTTCTCCCAAAATGAGTTGCAGAAAAACTGAACTATTTTGGGGAAGTTTCTGCATTAAATCATGTCATGCTCCGCTATAGATGTCCTCTCCACTATAGCAGTACCTCCATAGTGGAGTCATCCGCTATGGCAGAGGCTGACCGATATTGACTTCCGCTGTAGCGGTATTTTCTCTGCTACAGCAGAGGCCGCTATGGCAGAGTGTCAATCTCTGTAGCGGTTGACTGGGACAGAAAGTCATAAAATTTCAAAAACTAGTCCCTTTTACAACACACTTATTTTTCTGACGTACCGAAATAACCCCTTCACGTCAACCCCGATTCTGGGAATTCTGCTTTCCCGAATTCGATTCGAAAAAGTCCCTCGGACTCCTTTATGTCTTAGTTAAAAGGAAAAATAGCTCAAATAAAGACATATAACCCAATCCTTACCTGGATTTCCCTAGACCATACCTCACTCCAAAACTGACTGTGACTAGCCTAGCCCAGAATTTCAAACTCCCAAACTCAAAGTTTTCTAACTCTAAAAATTGGCACGAATGGTTTACCCGTAACGACTGACCTGGTCGTTACACGCCAGAATTGAATATCTATTCTCTGGTCTTGGTTTATCTTCTTCTTTAAAAGGTCTTTTCATTTGTTCTTCAGGTTTGATGGCTGGGAATGGGGGCCTCAGAGGTCTTATTCCTTGGGTTCCGGGTCTCATTATTTCCTTGTAAAAATTCTCTTATTAAAAAAATCAGAGTGAGAATTATTTTCTCTTGTTATAAATTCTATTTGAAAATCAAAGATGGATAATAAAGCTTGTCATCTAGTAAATATTTGTTTAGAAACCAAGTTTTTAACATCCTTTTGTAAAACATCTTTGGTTGCTTTGCAGTCTGCTCTTAACAAAAATTCTTTGTTTATTAAATTATCTTGAAATTTAGTAATACATAGTACTATAGCCAAAAAATTCTTTTTAATGGTACTATAATTTTTTGGAAAATTTGATGTGCCGCCACTTTACGGCACTTTCGACTCCTTTAAACTAAGAACAATCGTACGTTTTCAAGCAACCGTCGTCCTTCTTGATGGTTTTATGTTATGTTTTCAGGAAAAAGGTACAAACACGGAAACGAAAGGAAATACGAGCACAAAGAACATTCTGGATAAGAGTGACGGCCTGAGTGACGGTCCGTCACACATGTGACGGTCCGTCACAGAGACCGTCAAGTGGTGGCAGGCCACTGCCTAGGGGTGACGGCCGCCGTGAGGGTCCGTCAAGGTGGTGACGGTCCGTCACCCCAAGCCGTCAAGTTGGGGCAGTCCGCTACGCGGAATCCGAGCATTTTTGGGTTTAATTCCTAGACTCCTATAAATACCCTATGTTAGGTTTATTTTACATATTCATCACCAATTCATTACCCAATAGTTTTAGAAGAGTTTTTAGTCAATTTTGGAGAGCAACAACACGTTTTCTTGTTCTTGAATTCGTGTTCTTGATTTGTTCTTGGGATCTTTGTTTTCTTGTTCTTGGAATAATTGAAGATTGTTTTCACTATATTGTAAGGATTCTTTTCTTTATTATGAATATGACTTTCTTCTATTCTTCTACAAGCATGATTAACTAAACCTCCCACAACTAGGGTTGTGGGAGCCATGGCTAAAGTAGCGATATAGATTCCGGGTAGCGACGGGTTCAATATATATGATTGTCACGTTGTTAATCATTCATGCTTAACGTTTTCTAGTGGTTGCAAACATTAGAACATGCCTAGGTTTAATTTGCTTGAGTAAAGAGATTAAAACCGGGAAACTTGATTAACGACGAGGATTCGAGACTACCAACTCTCATCTTATGATTGATGCTGTAACTAGATTAATCTACTTGATGTTTAGGATTGAAATCTAAAAGCACACCTTTTCAAGTTCGAGAGAATTGAAAAGTAAATTCGTCTATTTGGTTGAAAAACGTTTAGATGACACCATTAATTTAATCACATCGTGACACACATATAGAAAGAGCCCGGTTAAGCTTAGAATCAACATTGTTACCAACTCCATGGTAAACACTTCCCTAGTTCATTCTCCTACTGATTATTTCTCATACATTATTGTTCGTTTTGTTTACACATTGTTCACACAAAACCCCCCCTTTTATTTACCGAAAAATATTGACCATTAGTCAACTAATTCACTAAAGACTTAACTTTCACCATATTCTCTGTGGGATCGACCCCAACCTTTGTTGGGTTCTATATTTGACAACGATCGCTTACGCTTCTTAATTGGAGTGGTACTTTGAGCATTATCAAATTTTGGCGCCGTTGCCGGGGAATACGGTTGATTATTAAGTCCGGTGTGTTTATTTGACTCTTAGTCATACTTTCCTGCTTTTACGTTTATTTGTTGTTTTTGTTTTTGACAGGGTACAGAGTTGTGCATGCCAAGTACCCGGCACTCGGGTGAATCAACATTACCTTAGGACCCCGAGCTTGCTAGAATGTTAAGGCGGAATTTGGCCGCAAAACAAGAGGCAGCAAGGCTCGCTGCAGAACTGCAGGCCCAACACAATCTGAATGCTGGGGGTCTGCAGGACGATGTTATGCTGAATGATGAGGATATCGACTTGGACAGAGTTGGCGCTACGGGCGCCATTGCTCTTCCACCGCTAGCGCCCGGAGCCAAGTTCAACATCACTAGCACGATGATCCAGCTGTTGAACTTGAGAGGAGTGTTCAGAGGTGCCGCTGGTGATGATCCAAACCAGCACCTGATGAATTTCGTGGGCATCTGCAAGTCGTTCGAGTTGCCTGGAGTGAGTCAGACAACAATCAGGCTCAGGTTGTTTCCGTTGTCTCTGTCTGATGAGGCAGCATTGTGGTTGACAGAGCTGACCCCCGACTCTATCACAACTTGGGGAGAGTTGAAAGGAGCTTTCCTAGAAAGTTTCTTTCCTCCCTCTAGGATGATATAGTTCAGGGATGAAATTAGTAATTTCAGATAGCAACCTCACGAAGCGTTACATGAGACTTGGTTGCGGTTCAAGAAAAAGCTGACGCAATGCCCGAACCATCAACTGACCGACAACTTCTTGATGCAGATGTTCTACAGGGCACTGAATTCGGCTACCAAGCCGACGTTGGACAACGCAGCAGGTGGTGCATTCATGGGTCTCACTTTTGTTGAGGCCACAACTACTTTGGACAGGCTCACCAAAACCAACAGGGCCTGGCATACACGGGATACAGAGGTAGCAGCTAGCACTTATGCAGTTGGTATGTCAGTTGAGCAGCGCAGAAAAGAGGAGGATCGCGACCAAGACATGGCGCATCTGAAAACGCAGTTGGACCTACTGACAAAGCACTTGTTCTCAGGAGGTATGGAGAAGGTAAAAGTTGTGGGGTCCCAAGGTAGAGCAACAGAGTTGGAAACTGATGAGGAGGAAAATTACTTGGGGAGTTTCCAGGCTAATGGCCAAGGAAACCAAGGTCGGACCTATCAGAAAGACAACTACTACGAAAAAGCTGGCTACAGAGATCGCGAGCAGGGAAATTGGAGGAATAACACCGATAGAGGTGGCTTGTATGTACCACTTGGTAATCGAGATAAAGCTAACAACGAGGCAGGGACTTCCAAGCTAGAGAACATGATGGCGAAGATGCTGCTGAAGGTAGAATCGACTGACTCTGGGGTGAAGGAGATAAGGACTGAGTTATCGGCCATGAGTCAAATAGTAGAGGCGCATTCCACCTCGATTAAGCAATTAGAGCAGCAAGTGGGGCAAATCTCGGCATCTCTGAACCAAAGGAAGACAGGTACCTTGCCGAGCGACACTACTCATCCGAGGAATGACGCGAGCTGTATGGCGATCACCACAAGAAGCGGAAAAATATTATTGGAATCACATTCGGTAATTCAGACTCAAGTTGAGGGTGATAGCGCCAATGACATGGAGGTTGAGGAGACTACTGAAAAGCCCGCAGATAAAAGCAAGGAAGCTGAAAAGCTTCCAACTATGATGCCTCGACCACCGCCTCCGTTCCCACAACGCCTGAAGAAAAAAGCGGAAGATGGTAAGTTCCTGAATTTCCTGACCATGCTCAAGCAGATATCAATAAACATCCCATTGGTGGAAGTGCTTGAACAAATGCCCGGATATGCCAAGTTCATGAAGGACTTGATTACAAAGAAGAGGTCGGTAAGTTTCGAACCAGAAAATAACCTCCACCACTACGGCGCTATTTCCTCAAGGTTGTTAGTCGAAAAGAAGGAAGACCCAGGCGCGTTTACTGTTCCCTGCACCATTGGGAAGCTCAACTTCGGGAAAGCCTTATGTGATCTTGGTGCTAGCATCAACTTGATGCCGCTAGTAGTCTACAAGCAATTGGGCTTGGGAGCACCTAAACCAACGTCCATGCCAGTGTTGATGGATGACCATTCGGTAAACCGACCGGTGGGAATATTGTCCGATGTGCTAGTCAAGGTTGGTAAACTTATATTCCCCGCTGACTTTGTGATCTTGGATTGCGAAGTGGATTTTGAAGTTCCCATAATATTGGGACGACCATTGTTAGCTACGGCAAGAGTATTGGTTGACATGGAAAGAAACGAACTGAACTTCAGGCTAAACAATAAAGTTGTCAAGTTCGATGTGTCTAAATTGATGAAGCAACCAAGTGACATGAGGGTGGTCGCGGTCGTCAATGTTATTGAGGAAGCTCCTGCGGATGTGTATCTTGAGGAGAAGGGTTGCGTTGAAACCCGAGCTGTTATGAGAACAAAGTTGGGATCTCAAGAAGAGAAACCTGTAAAGGAAAGCGGTGAAAATAGATCAAGAAAACGAAAACACCGCAAGAGAATCTGCAAAGAAAGAGCGAAGAAGTTGTCGCGACTAGCTATGGAGCCAATAAAAGAGGAAGCTGGAACGCAACATGAGGTTGTCGCGTGCACACACTCCATCGAGTTTTCCTGCTTTGGAGACCCTGACGGTCTCCAACATCATGTCAGAATCTGAGTCCTATGGACTTCACAGGTATTCCTTATTCTCACAGTTTTAGTTTTCACATGTATGCATTGGGGACAATGCATGAGTCTAAGTTGAGGGTGTTGGGAAACCTATGAGTCACCACCGAGGGTTTTTGTTGCCGAGTTCTTTTCCCTCTAGTGTGCTATCTAGTAGAACCGGCATGTTTAGGTTGTCGTTCAAATTTTTAGTTGTTTTCTAGTGTCTATAGCAAGCATGTGGCGTTTTTCTTTGACTAAAAGGAGCCCCCTTTAAAAAAATTTTGGTTTTGTACTCATGTTGAAACGATTGACTGTCTGGATCCCTAAATGTCATTGTGTGGTTATGATTGGAATAAGTATGTTAAGTCGAGGGATTGTCTTGATAGTCGGTAGTGGTATAGTTTCTTGGTGCTAAGTGTGTGTGAGCGTATTGTTATAAATTCTTACTCTGTGCATGCATCTAGAACTTGCCCGGTCTATTTTGTTAAAGTTCGAAGTTTGGTTGCTTAGGAAAGGATCACAGGCCCTTTTTGTGTGCAGTCCACTTAGCCTATAAGACCGTCCAAATGCAAATAATTCCTCTTGATCCCTGTTTGAGCCATAATTGACCATGTTCTTTCAATAACCCGTCACCGTTCCTGTTTAACTTTGAACCCCTATTTTGGCCCTGGTCCTCCTTGGACATCGTGCACCTCAACTCAGGCAATCAGCCTAAGTTGAGGGTGGCTACTATAGAGGTAAATGAGAAGAAAAATAGGATGGATAAGATTGGTTGTGGATAGAATGAAAATTCCAGGTGTGTGTCTTAGAAAAGATGAAAAAGAAAAAAAGAAGGAGATGAAAAAGAACGAAAAAGAAAAAAAAAGTGTCAAAATAAAGAGGCCACACCTGTAGCTAGAGAGAGGGAAATAAAAAGGTGAATAAGGATGGACAAAGTAAAGTATGTGGTAATAAGACGTCGGTGGTTCCAAGGAGGGCTTAGTCACTAACCCCTAAATGTATCCTACCGGCACCTGAAGCCTCATTACAAGCCAAAACAAGTCTTGAAGTGATCCTGAGCGGCTTTCTGAAAAACTGAAATAGAATAGTAAGGGCAAGCCTATGGTATCGCATGTGCATTGTTTGAAATCGTTTGCGAGTGTCAGCGTCTTACCTAGTCCTAAATGTTGTGTGTGGGACTTCTTTGTGGTGAGGGCACCAAGATTTCTGTATTGTCTATTGACTGTTAGGATAGCTGTGCGTGTGTGTGCATAAAATTCTATCATATCGGAATGACATATTTGGATCCTTGCAAGTTAGCGTTTCATACATTTGTGTGCTACGAGGGAGCTTGATTTATTGAACTAATGAATGACCATGAGTTGCTAGAGACACGAGTTTGTTTTCTTAGTTGAGTCGTCATATTATTGTTTTTATGTTATGTTGCTTGAGGAGAAGAGAACGTCTAAGTTGAGGGTGTTGATGTGCCGCCACTTTACGGCACTTTCGACTCCTTTAAACTAAGAACAATCGTACGTTTTCAAGCAACCGTCGTCGTTTTTGATGGTTTTATGTTATGTTTTCAGGAAAAAGGTACAACCACGGAAACGGAAGGAAATACGAGCACAAAGAACATTCTGGATAAGAGTGACGGCCTGAGTGATGGTTCGTCACAGAGACCGTCAAGTGGTGGCAGGCCACTGCCTAGGGGTGACGGCCACCGTGACGGTCCGTCAAGGTGGTGACGGTCCGTCACCCCAAGCCGTCAAGTTGGGGCAGTCCGCTACGCGGAATCCGAGCATTTTTGGGTTTAATTCCTGGACTCCTATAAATACCCTATGTTAGGTTTATTTTACATATTCATCACCAATTCATTACCCAATAGTTTTAGAAGAGTTTTTAGTCAATTTTGGAGAGCAACAACACGTTTTCTTGTTCTTGAATTCGTGTTCTTGATTTGTTCTTGGGATCTTTGTTTTCTTGTTCTTGGAATAATTGAAGATTGTTTTCACTATATTGTAAGGATCTCTTTTCTTTATTATGAATATGACTTTCTTCTATTCTTCTACAAGCATGATTAACTAAACCTCCCACAACTAGGGTTGTGGGAGCCATGGCTAAAGTAGCGATATAGATTCCGGATAGCGACGGGTTCAATATATATGATTGTCACGTTGTTAATCATTCATGCTTAACGTTTTCTAGTGGTTGCAAACATTAGAACATGCCTAGGTTTAATTTGCTTGAGTAAAGAGATTAAAACAGGGAAACTTGATTAACGACGAGGATTCGAGACTACCAACTCTCGTCTTATGATTGATGCTGTAACTAGATTAATCTACTTGATGTTTAAGATTGAAATCTAAAAGCACACCTTTTCAAGTTCGAGAGAATTGAAAAGTAAATTCGTCTATTTGGTTGAGAAACGTTTAGATGACACCATTAATTCAATCACATCGTGACACACATATAGAAAGAGTCCGGTTAAGCTTAGAATCGACATTGTTACCAATGACATGGTAAACACTTCCCTAGTTCATTCTCCTACTGATTATTTCTCATACATTATTGTTTGTTTTGTTTACACATTGTTCACACAAAACCCCCCCTTTTATTTACCGGAAACTATTAACCATTAGTCAACTAATTCACTAAAGACTTAACTTTCACCATATTCTCTGTGGGATCGACTCCAACCTTTGTTGGGTTCTATATTTGACAACGATTGCTTACGCTTCTTAATTGGAGTGGTACTTTGAGCGTTATCAGAATTATCCCATAAACCTGAAGTGAATCTTACTAATTATTAAGGGTTTTTTAGAGAAACTCTTTGTTTAAGGATGCCTCTGTATCCTACGTCTGTTGCATCAATTTCTACAATCATGAATGCCTCTGGATGTGGTATTCCTAGACACAGAAGTTTCTGAACTATTGATTTAAGTTTTTGGACCATCTTGGTCTGCTCTAATCCCCATGGGTCTGGATCTTTCATAAGATGCTGATAAAGAGGCTTATAAATCTTCCTAATATTTGAAATAAAATTCTCAACATAGTTGAGACTTTCTAGAAAGCTTTGGAGCTGCGTTTTATCAATTAATTCATTTAGATATTTGGATGAGAACTCTACGACTCTACAAATTAGTTTATAGGTTCCTTGATATAAGTCATGACCAAGAAATGTAATAGCGTTTTGAAATAACTTAATCTTTTTAGCACTTACTACTAATTTATTTTGTTTAACAATTTGTAAAAAGGTTTAAATATGTTTAAAGTGTTGATCAATATCTTCTGAATATATTAAAACGTCATCTATATAAACTATAGAAATATGACTATATTGATCAAATATATCGTTCATAATATTTTGAAATTCAGGATGTGCATTCTTTAATACGAATGGCATTACATTTCATTCGTATTGTCCAAAAGGTACATTAAAGGATATTTTATATTTATCTTTTTGGCGATTTGTATTTGCCAAAATCCTGATTTCATATCAAACTTACTATAAATTTAGCTTTATAGGTTCTTTTAAGAAGATATCTTTTATTGGGTATCGGTTATCTAATCCACTTTAAAATCTTATTAAGGGGCTTATAATTTATGACCAGTCTTGGGGCTCCTCTTTCCTTTTCTGCGCTATTGCTGACATAAAATGATGAGCAACTCCAAGGTGACTTGGAAGGTCTAATAATTTTTTTATCAAGTAAATCACTTATTTTCTTTTTACAATATTCCATTAACTCATGGTTCATTTGGATAGGTCTTGCCTTAGTGGGGATGACTCTTTTGTCAAATCCCTCGATATATGGTAATTCAATAATATGTCTTTTTCTTTCCCAAAAGGCATTAGTAAAGTCTGAACAGACTTTTTGTTCGATGACATCTTAGAGGCTTTTAAATTAGGCTTCTACTTTTGGGGTTTTTAAAGATGATTCAATCCTCTTAATTTTTATTTCATCCTTTAAATAGTTTGTTTGGTATGAAAGTAAATTTATTCTAAAGATAGTTTTATTTTTACAAAGACACTTTCCTCTTTTGACATACTATTTAGATAAGGAAAAATAATTTATTTTCCTAATACAGTGGTGTGGATGTCAGCTAATATTGCGATATATGGTTTTATTTGAATTATAAAAGCGAACCCTCATATTATTTCTTTATTTATATCCTTGGTTATTACAAAATCATTAATAAAATAAATTTTATTATTGCATATTTGTGCCTTGTGGATTTTATAATTTATCTTGAGTCATTCTCGTATTGCAGAGAATAATCGGGTAGTACTTTTTTTGAGGTATTTAGTAGGAATTATTCCATCAATTATGTAGTTTTGATCTGCACCTGTATCTATTAATGTAGATAAAAAATTATAGAAATAGGCACCTCGTGCAAATGGACAACCTTCTGAATGTAGATCTAAGCCCACCTCTCTAAATTATACCAAGTTTGAACTGGCAGAAAGTGAGCATACTTGGTAAACCTATCCACCATGACCTAAATAGCATCAAATCTCTAAAAAGTACATGGCAAGCCTATCACAATGTCCATAGATATCCTCTCCCATTTCCACTCAAGAATGGGTAGCCTCTAGGTCAAACAACCCGGCCTCTAGTGCTCATGCATCACCTGCTGATAGTTCAATAACCTAGACAAAAATTTTGAGATATCCCACTTTATCCTATACCACCAATAGTGCTGCCTCAACTCACGCTATATCTTCGATGCCCTCGGGTGGATAGAATATCTAGAACAATGGCCTTCTCCATAATTAATCTCACCAAGTCTCTAACTCTAGGAACATAGAACCGACCCTCAATTCTCAAGACACCCTCTAGATCTAAGGTCTTCTTTCTAGCCTCACCACTCAATACCTTATCTCAAATCCTCCTCAACTTAACATCCTCAAACTGATGTGCCCCAATCTTCTCCAATAATAAATACCTAGCCGTAACACAAGCAAAAATCTACCCAGGCTTAGAAATACCAAGTCTAACTAACATGTTAGCTAATGGTTGGATGTTTGAAGCCAAAGGTCACTCCTCCACTACTAGCAAAGCCAAACTCCCCATACTCACTACCTTCTAGCTCAAGGCACTGCTACCACTTTTGCCTTGACTGAGTGATAAATAATCAGTATGTCATAGTCCTTCAATACCTTCAACCACCTACGTTGTCTCAAATTAAGGTCCTTCTGGCTAAAAATGTACTTAAGGCAATGATGATCGGTGAAGATCTCACAATGAACTCCATAAAGATTGAGCCTCCAAATCTTCAATGCAAAGACTACCATCGCTAACTCCAAGTCATGAGTAGGGTAGTTTCTTTTGTAAACCTTAAGTTGTCTAGAAGAATATACAATAACTCTACCCTACTGCATCACCACAAAACCCAATCAAACTTTAGATGCATCTCAATATACGGTAAACCCTGGACCTCAACTTGAAGAGTAAGAATTCAAGATGAAGTCAACGAGGCCTTGAGCTTCAAAAATCTCACCTCATACTCGTTAGACTAATAGAAAGGGACATTTTTCTATGTCAATCTAGTTAATGGTGATGATATAGAAGAAAACCCCTCCAAAAATCATCTGTAGTAACCTGCCAACCCAATGAAACTGCAAACCTCTGTAGGTTAAGTGGGCTTATCCCAATCACAAACTACCTCAATCTTCATTGGATCCAGAATAATCCTATCCTTGGACACCATGTGCCCAAAGAATGCTATAGACTCAAGCCAAAACTCCCACTTAGTGAACTTGGCATAATCTATTGATCCTGCAAAGTTTGAAGCACATATCTCAAATATTGCTCACGCTCTTCTTTACTCCTCGAGTAGACTAAGATATTGTCGATGAACCTTATGACAAATGAATCTAAATAGGCTCTGAACACATAGTTCATCAACTCCATGAATGTTGCTGAGGAATTGGTCAAACCAAAAGACATGACTAGGAACTCATAATGGTCGTATCGAGTCCTAAAGGAAGTCTTTGGAATGTCCACAGCCCTGATCCTCAACTGGTTATAACCCCATCTCAAATCTATTTTAGAAAACACTGTCGCACCCTGTAGCTAGTCAAACAAGTCATCAATATGCGGTATTAGATACCCATTCTTGATAATCACCTTATTCAGCTGTATGTAGTCAATACACATATGCAAGGAACCATCCTTCTTCTTCACAAACAGAATAGGAGCACACACGGAGACAGACTAGGCCTAATGAACCCCTTACTCAGAAGATCCTAAAGCTTCTCTTTAAGCTCCTTTAACTCAGGTGGTGTCATCTAATATGGAAAAATATAAATGGGTTGAGTGCCCAGCTCAACATTAATGCCAAAGTCAATGACACGATCAGGAGAAAGACCCGGTAGATATGTAGGATACATATTAAAAACTTGCAAACCATAGGAACTGACTCAAGTGAATTAGTGCCAACCTAGTATCATGAACATAGGCAATGTAAGACAAACACCCCTTACTACCAACCATTGCACCCTCAAAAATAATATAACTCCTCTCAGTATATGACTATCGATACCCTTCCATACAACAGGAGGGATACTAAGCATATGTAAGGTAACAATCTTGGAAAAGAAATCCCAGACCGCGTGATTAGGAGATAGCTAATTCATGCCTGGAATCACGTCAAAATACACCATATTTAAGATAATCAAGTCTACCCACGTGTCATACCCTAAGATAATCTCCACACAAGATCGATACAAATGATCCCTACTAAAGAATCACCTGGGGGAGTAGCTACACACATAGGCACATGAAATGACTCACCTAATAACTCCAAATGAGTATCATAGAAGGCAGACACATATGAAAATATAGACTCTGATCAAATAATGTAGAAGTTAATTGATGGTAAATGGAGATCGTACATGTGATGATATCATCTAAAGCATAAGCCTCTCCCTTACCTAGAAAAGCATACAAATGGCTCCATTTTCCATGACCACCTAATTTGTCAGGCCGAAAAGGACCTCTAGAACATTGGGGACCACCTCTACTACCCTACACACTGCCTCTGGCTAGTGGCAATAAAGCCCTGAAGGCTTGAACCTGCTAACTCTACTGCCTATGATGCATTAGTCTGGGACACTCCCTAGTAAAATGTCCCTACTCCCCACACTCAAAGCACCCTTGGTCTGATTGTGGCTCATACCCTACTAAACCAGACTAACCATCACAGCCTAAATACCCAAAATAAAAATCTCATAAAGTCTGACTTGAACCTGGTTACCATGGCCACTCTGACCCTAATACAACCCCACAATAATCTGTAGTGCATCCTGAATAGGCCTAATAGTATGATAATGCTTAAGGTAACCTTTACCATAGAAACCCCTTCCTCTGGACTGAGAACCACTAAAACCACCCTGATGATGGGGCCCCTTGATGCCGCATCCATAGGCCTCGTGATGTATACCCGTAATAGTCCATGCATAATCGACAACCATAAAGAATGTATCCCCTGCTACCACTAGCTACTCTATAGCCAAACAAAGTGGTAGAATTAACTCCTGACAAACTAGTGAACCCGCTCGTGCTCTATAGGCATAATTATAGCAGCTTGCCTAGCCAACTCTTGGTATCGTGCCTCATACTCTGAAACTTACATAGAACCTTGCTAAAGATCAGCGAACTCATCTCTACACCTCTCTCTCCTGCTGTGAGGTACACACTTCTCAAAGAAATACTTAGAGAACTAAGCCTAAGTCATCAGAGGTAACCCGACTGGCCTGCACTCAAGATAAGCTCTCCACCACTATTTCACTGACCCCTCCACTTGAAATGTGGTGTAATCAACACTGTGTGACTTTACAAGGCCAAGGTTATGCAACCTCTCCACAAAACTCACTAGAAACTCATGGGAGTCCTCTCTTGGAGCACCTAAAAAACTCAGAGGACCCAATTTGATAAACCTAGCCAGTATCATCTGCTTCTCAGAAGACATAGTTGGCCTGACTGTGATAGGCCGAACAACAATAGTAACTGGAAACACCTTTAAATAGGGAGTCACAGCAGTATGCTACACTCTGAAACCTTTACCACCCTGTGGCACTGCCTGAGCTAAAGTTTGAGCCTCATCCCTAACCTGTGAACCACTTAGAGTGGTAGGCAAAGTCCCCTCTGTGACATACCCTCTAGAAAGCCAAGGATCCTGAACAACGTATCATGAAGGACCGACGTGGCTACAAATCTTGCTGAAGCCTAGGATGGCCCTAAACCCTCTAGCTAATATTGAACATCCTCCATCTCTACCGTTGGCTCTTGTGATGGTGCCCTAGCCTAGGCCTGAGCTGGAAGCGCAGCCCGTGCCCAGCCTCGACCTTTGGTTCTACCTCTGCCTTGACCCTTAGTTGGGGCCCTAGCGGTAAGTGCATAAGCCTCATCCTTCCCTATTGATGATCTCATCCAAACAATCTGAGAAAGAATGAAACAAATAAAATTTAGAAGTTGATACAGTCAAGAACACACGATAATAAATAAAAAAGATAGAACTTTTCCTAAGAATGCCCTATAGCCTCGCGCAAAAAGGATACGAACATTATGATATCGATTTGTGAGACTCTACTAGACTATTTCTCTTTTACTGGTAAGATCGGTGAACCTAAGCCTCTAATACCATATTATCACGACCCAATATTAGGCCATGATGATGTGTTCTATAACCCCACAGTAGGCAAGCCAAAACCCAAATGAAAACTGAAAGTAAAGACTGAAATAAATAATGCAGAGGAAGAATAAGAAGATGAACATGCTACAAGCATAGATATTTACATAGGGGTATAAAATATACAATATGGGCTTGAAGGAAATAAGAAAAGACAAATATATACATAAGGAACTAACCCTAGACTTGTTGTCACTGGTACAAGAGCCTCTAAAGTACGGAAATAAGGCTATACAAAGATATAATGTCTATCAAAATGCAAAAGCAAATACAGTAAGTCAAGAAAGAAAAGCAGTAATCCAATTGCTGAGAGCTCACCAAGATCCGAACAACAACAGTCCACGATTGAGCAGAGGATCAACGAGGGTGACTCATACTAGGCGTTACATCAAAACAATATGCAGAAGTGTAGTATGAGAACCAAAACACGGGGTACTCAGTAGGCATCATAGGCCGACCGAGCTCAAAAAATAGGATATAATATAAGAGATATGAAAGTAAACTAGCAATCGAGAACAACCTAGAATTCTAGTCATATCCAAGATAAAAAGAAAATATAGCAATAGTACTACACACTATGAATATACACAAATATAGGTAAATGAATGGTGCAACATATCATAAAATGATGCAATGCAACATGTGGCTAATGTAATGAAAAGTTAAACCTGGAGTCTTCTTACGGGCCACCAGAATGATACCTTGAGTACTTCAGCAGATACAGAATAGTAAAACCCCTGGAGTAGTCTAAAAGGGTCCACCCAAAATGTAACATTGAGCATTTTAAATATATAAGAAAATGGAGAATGTGTCTGGGATCGTCCCTTGCACCGAGTATAAAAGTGGTACAATTTCTCTTTTCAAGAAAAAATTCCGTACAGTTCCTCCCAAGTTTAGAAATCTATAGTAAATAGTACAAATCCTTTTTTCAAAGTTAAAAACCAAAGTAAATATGGTACGATCCTCTCTTTTAACTTGAAAACCTCTATTTATACTCTAGACTATACCACACTCTATGTGAATGTATGTATGAATGCATGTGTGCCAGCTCAAGTACAAATCCAAGTATATAATTACATGCCAATAGGGTAAATCACCCTTCATAGAAGAAATCACACTAATCTGGAGTCCCAATCACGGCCTTGGGCCTACAATCTCATAACAGAAGGACTATATGCGGGAAGTAAAGAGATCAAAGCATAAATTATCGATAATAGCCTAATCTACCATGAAATCCTCCCCTAAGCATATACTAAGGAACTCTAATCGAGTCATAATAATATTACACGCAACCTAAACTAAGGTTTAAGAAGAATTACTATTCTAAGGTCCCAAATGGCCAAATATTTTTAAAAAAACATCATAGCCTAATTATACCTAGAAAATTACTCTAACATTCATGAAACTTATAAAATACACTATCTGACTGAGCTAAGTCTAAAGGAGGGAAATTGTAACCTACCTCAAAGCCAAACGACAAGCTCGAACCTTAGTTGGGAGCTTTCCCCTTCTGTAGTGCCTCAGATTGTTGCCATGCTATCACAAGCACAATCTACACATCAATACAAGATTGACGACACCCATATTGATATTTCAAAATTTCAGTTAGAAATCAAGTAAAAAATTGATCCTCGGGGCTCGTCAACAAAAACATATTTAAAATTCACAATTATGTTCCTTATAGGTTCATAAATCCATGCCCAAAAGTTTTACATTAAGGGGAAACAATTCAGGACTCAAAACAGCCCTGAGAGCTCACTTTGATCAATAGAGGTTTTTGAAGAATTAAGCCATAAATTCTATGATATTTAGGAGACAATACACTTAAAAAGATTAAGAAAACACTAGGAACATATTAGGGACTTACCAAGGACAAATGCAGGTGAAGACTCCACCAAGAATCAAGCTTCTAATTCAAGAGGATTAATATTTTGTGAAAAACTAAGCTGAAAAATAAAGGAGAGAGTTTAGATACTGCCAGGGGCCCTTCATCACAAATGTGGGGACCCCATGACGATCGTGATGGTCTCTTCGCGAATGTGAAAAAGGACCTAGACCGAGTCCCAACAAACCCTTTCATTGCAAACATAGATGGCCCTCACGAATGCAATAGTCAAAATCATAGACCTTCACAATTACGAAGGCCTCCTCACTAACGTGAATATGGAACTATAGTTGCACCAACAACTTGAAAAACAAGCATAAAACCAAATCCAAAATGAATCTGAAAGACCCTCAAGATTCATTCAAAATCCTGTGAACCAAAACAAATATGCTACCCAACAGGAAATGACATTTTGGACTTGATGGAATCATCAAATTGACCAACGGAGGTCATTTTGTTGAACCGTTGACCACAATAAACACTTTCTTGAATTTTTATAAAACTCACCGGAGTACCCAAAATGAGTCTAAAAGCCTCAAGACCCAAATTAAAGGTCCCACTAGCCCAAAATCTATGTTCTAAAGCTAACAAAATATATGGAATTCACATCTGAGCTTGATTACTCAGAACATTGACCAAAGTCAAACATTCTAACTTTAAGAGTTCCAAAATAGGGTAGCTCCTCTAAATCCCGACTGAATACCTCGAGATATGTGCCACCCATTCTAACAAGTCACATAAGCAGTGTAATGTCAGGACCCGACTTCTCAGATTGTGATGGAACCAACTACACCCCACCAGTAGGTACGCTGAAACCTTTAGCCCAAAACAACGTGTAGCAAGCTAATATGGGACAATATATAAAAGTTGAACAAGCGGATACACAATAGAGATAATAAAAGCAAAAAATAGAATAAAGCGGAAAAGAAGAAGTAAGTCCTATAGAAAACCCCAAAAAACTGGTATAAGTTGGTAAAATAGCCACTACAGTATAAGTGTCACATCTCGAGTCTACCCCCTAGACGCAACACAGTGCTTAGTGTCACAAGTGACCCCAAGATAACCAATGATCTCACATGACTAAGCATATCTGGATAAACTGTTAACTGTGTGGAAGCTAAACTGATTTAAACAAACAAGTTTGGGAAAATAATCCAATATTTATCTGAATATAAGAGAATATAATAAGTTTGAATAGACACTGACTATAAAAGTTGAATCTAGTTCTGTGTCTGAAAACCTCTAACTGAAGTGAGTTGCTGGGAGAAGCCCCCAGCTAACTCTAAAAGTCTAAAAACTAAAATATAAGATTGAAATAGGTAAGCATAACTATCGTCCTTGAACTATGAGGAATCACAAATGAGTTGCTGAGAATGACTAGAGAATTGCACTACACACGGTCTGAATACTGAGAGCCTGAAACTACATCATGATAACATATAGCACAAACGTGTGTGTCAGTACTTCGAATATACTGAGCATGCAAAATATATGCAAAACTGTAAATATGAACACTGAACATAAAAATATACTGAACATAAAATTTAAAGGTAATCTGATGCAATGACCAAGTATTTAACATGAACTGTAACATGTTGAACTAAATAACTGAAGAACTAAATACAAGGTCAATGCAATGCTAAGTCTAACTGTTGGAGCTACTGTTAACTGACATACCCCAAGCTGAGCTAACTATGGGGCCAACCTGTAACCCTGGCTGAGAGGGTGTTCATACCTTGCCAAGGGTAAAAAAGAATCTGACATAAATCAACAAAACAGATGTCCATAAGGGACAAGGATGTCAAGCCTAATATTATGGGTGACCCCTTTAGAACCTACGGTAGCGCCATAGTTTTGGGACTTATACTAAAGGTCCCAGCCTAAACTGATGGGTGAGCCTTCATCCCTTAGTCCACTCGGTGCTAAGTATACTCCGAACTGGATGTACAAGTATTGAACACAACTATTATAGATGTTGGATAGCTCAAATACTGATAAACTGAGAATGCACAATAAGACTAAAAACTGCTATAGCATTCAAATCGTGAAGCATGACTTACTGAATTATCTGACTAGTAAGTAGGAATTTTATGTATTGAAATTAACACATTCTAAGGTTACTGAATTCTAAGCATATGGATATTCTAGATTCCCAAGAAAACATGTTATCAATTTCGTATAAATAATAGAACATGAATTGAAATGATTGCATAAAGTTTAGGAACCCTAGGTCTGAAGAAACCAACTGAAAAGCTGAGAACTTAAATAAATCTAAGGACTCAATGGGTGAAAGGGACCCATTGATAAAATCCCACATACCTGGAAGAGAATTCTACGGAGAAACCCTTAGATTTTGGGGCTGAACTTGTGCGAAACTTCTGCTTGTTCTTGAGAGGGAGAAGCATTCCTTTTTCTCCTAACTCTGTTAAGTATCGATTTTAATCTAAGGGAATGAGGGGGTTTTGGACCTTTTAAGCTTAAGACCACATTTAGGATAGTCAAAATGTCGTAGCTTAGGCTTTAAAAGAGATAGGAAAAGACTAAAATACCCCTAAAAATTGAAAAGGAAAGTGTTGAAAAATTTGTGACAGGGGTTCCACGGGAGAGTTCCAATGGTCCGTGGATGCTTCCATGACAAGTAGAACCCTGTCGGGGTTCCTGGTTCCTTTTCTTTAAGTTGCGGGTATGAGATCTATGGACGAGGTTCACAACTCATGGAACCATCCACGGTTCATGGAACCTGTCCACGATTCCTAAAGTATTGATAACCCTTAGGTCTTAGTTTCATAAGACCATTCCATGTCTTGTGGATCATTCCACGGTTCGTGGAAGCTGGTCATAGTTTCTGGGGATTTTATGGGTGTCAGGTCTGAGTTTCACGAGTGGAGTCCACAACTCATGGACTGTTCCACAATCTGTGGTTCCACCTCGTGGACTTGACCCCATTTTGACCAGTTTCTTTTCTGAGTCCCACGAGCCCACTCCATGACTCGTGGAGTGTTCCATGGCTTATGCATCTGACGGGTACTTAGTTAGATTTGTTTTCTGATCTTTCTAAGATGGTTCTAGGCATAGAATTTCTAGGGTGTTACAATATCTCCACCTTGGGATCATTCAACCTTGAATGAAGATTAAACAAGATGAATTTGGAGGGAAGGGCTGCAATCCCTACCAACCGAGTTCTAGAAATTGATATCTAATTGGATTGGGTTCTAAGGACATTAAATTATGCTGAAAATGTTGGATTTGCTACAAAAACAGGATACTGAGACTGAAATGCATGAGCTTACACCGGGAAACTGGAGAGGGACTATTACCTCAAGCTGAAACTGGATCAAAAGAAAAGAGGTGAGGGTACTTGGCCATCATACCTGCTTCTGCTTCCCAAGTAGGTCCCTCAACGGACTAATTCCTCTAAAGCACTTTCACTGAGGCAACCTCCTTATTTCTCAACCTATGAACTTGATGGCCAAGGATCTCAATTGGAACCTCCTCATAGGTGAGGCTATCCTTCACAACCACACTCTATAATGGCACAATCAACGTCGGATCACCACCACACTTTTTCAACAAGGAGATATGGAAGACCGAATGAACTGCCGCTAGTTTCGTTGGCAACTATAACTCATAAGCCACATTACCAACCCTCTTCAGGATTCTGTAAAACCCTACATATCTTGAACTGAGCTTCCCTTTCTTTCCAAATCTCATCACACCCTTCATGGGTGATACGTCCAGGGAAACCCAATCATCAACCTCAAACTCCAAATCCCTTCTTCTCACATTTGTGTAGGACTTCTGATGACTCTGCACTATTTTTAGCCGTTCCATAATAAGTTAAACCTTTTCCATAGCTTCATTAACCGAATCCGGTCAAATCAAGTATGCTTTACCTACTTCAAACCAACCAACCGATGATCTACACCTACTCCCACAAAGTTCCTCATACAGGGCTATCTGAATACTAGAATGGAAATTGTTATTGTATGCAAACTCTTTAAGAGGTAAGTGATCATCCTAACTACCCTTTAAATTGATCATGCAAGCTCTCAACATGTCCTCTAAGGTCTAAATGGTACACTCTACCTAACCATCTGTCTGCCGATGGAATGTTGTGCTGAGGTTTACCTGAGTACCAAGACCTTTCTGAAATGATCTCCACAAATGAGATGTAAACAAAGTACCACTATCTGAGATGATAGACAATGGAACCCCATGTAACCTGACTCTCTTGCTGATGTAGAGTCTGGAAAAATCCTCTATTAAATCTGTAGTCTTAATCGCTAAGAAGTGGGCTGATTTAGTCACCCTGTCCACAATCACCCAAAAAGAGCCATGATGTTTGAGATTGCGAGGCAAACTTGTAATTAAATCCATGTTGATTACTTCCTACATCCAAGTAGGAATGTTAATATCTTGCGTTACATCTCCTGGTCTCTAATGTTCTACTTTCACCTACTGACAGTTGGGACACGGGCCAAAAAATCTACAATGTCCCTTTTCATGTCATTCCACCTATAGACTTACAGTAGATCATGGTACATCTTAGTGGCATCGGAATGAATGGAATATCTTAACCTATGGGCCTCTATCAAGATATGCTGCCTCAACTCATCCATATTAGGAACAAATAAATGACCCAGGTAGTGAAGCACCCCATCTCCCTCTTAGAAGAAAACCTCTACCCTTTGCTGATGAACCTCACCCTTTAACTAAAGTAAGATGGGATCACCATTTTGTTTCTCTTTCACCTCGACTACTAACGAAGATTTTGACCCATTCTGGACTATCACACCACCATTTGCCATAACTTTAAGGCAAACTCCCAAGTGAGTGAGCCTATGAACATCCTTGGTTAATTCATTCTTCTCTTCCTCAACATGAGACACACTACCCATGGACAGTCGTCTGAGTGCATCAGCCACTATATTGGCCTTACCTGGATGGTAGAGCACATCCATATCATAGTTTTTGAGGAACTCGAGCCACCTCCTCTGACAAAGATTCAAATCTTTCTGGGTGAACATATATTAGAGGCTCTTATGATTTGTGAACACATCTACATGGACACCATACAAGTAGTGTCTCAAAATATTTAGGGAAAAAATAATTACTGCAAGCTCAAGGTCATGAATCGAGTAGTTCTCCTCATGAATCTTAAGCTGTCTGGAGGCATAAGCTATGACCTTACATGCTGCATCAAAACACAACCCAAGTCTGCATTCATCACAATATACCACAAAATAATCTAAACCATCTGGAAGAGTCAAAATAGGAGCTATAGTCAACCTAGTCTTCATCTATAGGAAGTTTTTCTCAGATTCATCTGATTATTGGAACTTAACCTTCTTCTAATTCAATCTGGTCAATGGGGTAGCTATGGACGAAATCTCTCAACAAACCTCCTGTAATAACTAGCCAAATCCAAAAAGCTCTTGATGTCTATCAGAAAAGTGGGTCTAGGCCAGTTCCTAATTAACTCTATCTTCTGCGAATCATTTCGGATTCCTTCACTAGACACCACATTACAAAGGAAAGTAACTAACCTTAGAAGAATTGACACTTACTGAACTTAGCAAATAACTGGCGATCCTTGAGAGTTTGCAGAACAACCCTCAAATGATTCGCATGCGCTTCCTCACTTTGAGAATATCCAAGTATATCATCAATAAAGTCGATGACAAACATGTCCAAATACTACTTCAACAACCTGTTCATTAAATCCATAAAAGCTACAGGAGCATTTTTCAATCCAAAAGACATAACTACAAATTCGTAGTGACCATACCGAGTTCTGAAGGCTATCTTTGGAATGTCACAATCTTTGACCCTGAGCTGATGATAGAGGCATATGAGGCCTATCTTAGAAAAACAACCGGCACCCTAAAGTTTGTCAAACCCTAGCTAACTCTAAAAGTCTAAAAACTAAAATATAAGACTGAAATAAGTTAGCATAACTATCATCCTCGAACTATGAGGACTCACTAATGAGCTTCTGAGTAGGACTGGAGAATCGCACTACATGCGGTCTGGATACTGAGAGCCTGAACCTAGATCATGATAAGATGAAGCACAAAAGTATGCATCAGTACTTCGAATGTATAGAGCATGCAAAATATATGCAAAACTATAAACATGAATACAAAACATGAAAGATATACTGAACATGAAATTTAAAGGTAATTTGATACAATGACAAAGTATTGAACATGAATTGTAAGATGCTGAACAGAATAACTGAAAAACTGAATACAAGGTCAATGTAATGCTGAGTGTGACTGTGGGAGCTACTGTTAACTGACATAACCCAAGCTGAGCTAACTATGGGGCCAACCTGTAACCCTGGATAGGAGGGTGTTCATACCTTGCCAAGGGTACAAATGAATCTGACATGGATCCACTAAACTGATGTCCACAATGGATAAGGGTTTCAAGCCTAATCTGACGAGTAACCTCTTTAAAACCTACGGTGGCGCCATAGTTCTGGGACTTAGGGACTTATACTAAAGGTCTCAGCCTAAGTTGATGGGTGAGCCTTCATCCCTTAGTCCACTTGGTGCTAAGTCTACTCCCAACTGAATGTACAAGCATTAAACACAACTGTTATAGATGTTGGAGAGCTCAAATACTGATAAAACTGAGAATGCACAATAATACTGAAAACTTCTATGGCATTCAAATCCTGAAGCATGACTGACTGAATTATCTGACTAGCAAGTAGGAATTTTAAGTATTGAAATTAACACATGTTAGGGTAACTAAATTTTGAACACATGGCTATCCTAGATTCCCAAGAAAACATGTACTGAATTTCATACAAATTATAGAACCTGAATTGCAATGATTGCATAAAGTTTAGGAACCCTGAGTCTGAGGAAACTAACTGAAAAGCTGAGAACTTGGCTAAATCTAGGGACTCAATGGGTGAAAGTGACCCATTGATGAAATGCAACATACCTGGAAGATAATTCTACGGAGAAACCCTTGAATTTCGGGGCTGAACTTGTGAGAACCTTCTGCATGTTCTTGAGAGGGAGAAGCATTCCTTTTTCTCATAACCTTGCTAAGTATCGACTTTAATTTGTGGGAATGAGGGGTTTTACGCAGTTTTAGGCTTAAGACCACATTTAGGATAGTAAAAACATCATAGCTTAGGCTTTAAAATAGATAGGAAAAGACTAAAGTACCCCTAAGAATTTAAAAGGAAACTGCTGAAAAAATTATTACTCGAGTTCTACGGTCCGTGGATGCTTCCACGACTTGTAGAACCTTGTCGTGGTTCCTGGGTCCTTTTTGTTAAGCTGCGGGTCTGAGATCTACGGATGAGATTCACAACTCATGTAACCATCCATGGTTTATGGAACCTGACTATGATTCCTGAGGGATTAATCACCCTCAGGTCTGAGTTTCACGAGACCATTCCATGGCTCGTGGATCATTCCACGATGCGTGAAAGTTAGTCGTGGTTTCTAGGGATTTACTGGGTCTCAGGTCTGAGTTTCACGAGTAGAGTCCATGGATCGTGTACTATTCCACGGTTCCACCTCATGGACTTGACCGTAATATGACCAGTCTCTGTTCTGAATCCCATAAGCCCAGTCCACAACTCGTGGACTGTTCCACGACTCGTGGATATGGCTCGTGGATCTGACTGGTACTTAGTCAGATTTATTTTCTGATCTTTCTGAGTTGGTTCTAAGCTTAGAATTTCTGGGGTGTTACAATAAGGAGTACTAGATAGGTACAAGTATACATAATAGTCTCCGGATATACAAAAAGGGGACTAATCTCAAAGTAGAAGGAGACAAGTCAGCTTCGAACCTTAGAAGCTCACCCTAGATCTCCGAATCAGCAACTCCGAACCAGGACAGCATCAGCGACAATAACTCATGCTAGGGTCTGCATCAGGGAAAGCGATGCAGATGTGTAGCATGAGTACCAAAACATGCGGTACCCAGTAGGTATCATAGGCCGACTGAGCTCAATAAGATAAAAGCATAGAAACTACGAATAAACTAAAAGGAAAAGTAGAAGGTGTTAATATAAGGACACATGTCATGGCTAGAAAATAATTATAAGGCAGAATATAATGAGCTGAACGAAGCGTAAAACATGAAAAGTAAAGTAAGATGAAGTAAAGCAAAGTAGAACAGTCTAGCTACAACCTAAACGAGCCCCCATAAGCCCAAAAGGTACACAAAATTAGAAAATAAATTGGACCCCCATAAGCCCAGAAGGTACAACCAGTAAACAATGGATGCAACCAGACCCCTCATAAGACTAGAGGATGCAAATAGCAGACAATAGTGACTAACAATTAACCTAATAGGTAATGCAAGTGGGATCGTCGCATGCAAAAAACTATGCTACCCTACCTGAAATGACATTTCGAAGTCAATAGAATCGACAAAATTCTCAATAGAGAATGATTTAATAAAAAGTGGGCCCCATGCCTAAAACCCAACTTTTTACCAAAAGGAACGCAATAGCCCAAAATGAGTCTAGAAGCCTCAGGACCCAAACCAAAGGTCCTTCTAGCCCAAAGTCAACGCTCAAGAGCTAACAACATTGATGAAATTCCCATCCGAGCCCATATGATATGCCATGTGATTTATGCCAAGTGCAAATAATATTGAATACTCCTCCTTCAGTTGTAGCTTGCAAAGGCAGGACCCATGGGGGACTCGCAAAATCTGTATACTAATTTTGAATTGTATTTCAATAAAATCACTCAGAACACTTTTTCTTAAGCATGCAAGTTTAAAATACCAGTAAAACCACCTAGAATACTTTTCCTTGGGCATGCAAGTTTAAACTACCAAGTAAAACCACCCGAAATACTTTTCCTCGGGCATGCAAGTTTAAAATACCAAGTTTTTCATAAGAAAGCCAAAGTACCAAAATTGTTTTTAAAAATCCATTTCTAAAACCAAAAACAATGTTTTAAACTAAGTCTTTCATATGCCATGAAGAAAATAACCATAATACAAGAACATAGAAGAATAATCAAGTCTAGTTAATTCACACTAAAGCAAATAAGTCCACAAGTCAAAGGGGAAGGTCAACATTCTAAAAATAGTACCTGAAAGTACCAATCTCTTAACAACCTCCGACAAGAACTTACTCTAAGGCAACAACTATCCCCAAATCTAACTAACACAGATAATTCATACTAAAGTAGCTAAAAGAAGAAACGAACCAAAAGGAGTTAAGGAATAAGTAAACTGACTTGGGGTCCAGTAATTCCAATACATATAGCCTTGGGCCCATAAATACATACTTACAATTAAACAATACGAAGATAGAATAATTAAGCAAAAGCGATAAACAAGCTTTTAACCTATCTCGAGAACTATTAGAAACTCCATATGACAAATATCTAAATTAACCACCCTAACACAGCAAAGTCAACTAACTAAGCTAAGTCAAGCAAAGATATATATATAGGTGCAACTAAAGGCACTACACCATCTACGCTAAGACCTACAAATACAAGCAAGGGTAATACCAAGGATCCCAATCCCCGATTCTAAGCTAAAGCCCTAAATCGACTACAAGAATTGAAATCCCTTAAGAAATCACTATTCAATCAATAAATTCCCACTAACAATTAGTTTAAACCATACAATCATCTTATACGAGCTTATTCTAGAAGTAAGTAAGCCGTAGCCTACCTAAAACTCGATCACACGCGCTTGCACCCACTAGACTGGAGCTTTTCCTTGCCAGGAAGCCTCTGACTGCTGCCACGCTATCATAATGATAATCTACTCGTTAAAATACGAACAATGATATCCATATTGCAAATTAATAATTTGAGTAAAAAATCAGGTGAAAAATCACTCGGGGGGCCCGCATATGAATTTTGAAAACTAAACTGGGGAAAATATCTCTCGTGGGACAAAGATTACATGCTCAATTTATTGAGCAAAAACTTACTCAAAATTGAGCACAAAATAGCCCTTAAACCCATGAAACAAAATAAGAATCAACCAATGAATTTAACAGAATTAAGGGTCAAAAAGGTACAATTAATGATGGGTAATCGACCATGGTTCAGAGCTAATCACCCCAAACAGACTTAATTGATCCCACACTAAAATTGATTCATAGAGCTCTATAGAAATAGAGGAAAATGGTTTGGAGTGTTTGAAAAACAAAAGAGAGAATAATATATACTGCCAGGTGCTAGCCTTCGCACACGCGGCCAGGTCACCGCGCACGCGGCCAAGGCCACGTGCACATAAAGGGCAAGCAGAGATGAGGCCCAGCCCCTCCTGTATGCATGCGGGCTAGACACCGCGCATGAAAAGGGCAACCAGAGGCGAGGCACAATGCCCCTCTTGTGCGCACGAGTGCTGGCCACCGCGCATGCGGCCTTGCACACATAGCTAAGCCATCGTGCACGTGAAGGGAAATGAGTCGAGGCCCACCTCCTCTTCTTCGTGCATGCAGCCAGCCCTCCATGTAGGCAAATGGTTGGGTCCTATTTTAACAACAACCAACAAAACCAATTTGCAACTTCAAAAAGTCACCAGATATGTCACACCCCGAGGTTACACCCTAGATGTAACATGGGACCTAGGACCACAAGTTCCCCAAGCTAACCCTTGGTCATACCATTATCAATCATAATAAGAGATTAGCGGAACCATAATAGATAAATCCGGAATCATATAAATGGATAATCAAGTCAAATAGGAATACAAAATCCAGAAAGTGACTCAAAAGTTGTCTATGCCTGAAAAGTCTCTCAATGACATAAGAAGTTGCTACGACAAGACCCTAGCTAACTCGAAGTAGGGAAGTAAGGAATCAACACACTAAAGCATAACTATTCCTTGACCTAAGAGGACTCACCAACAGCTAATCGAGAGTGGCCTGGAAGCTCTAGCCACGTGTCTGGGAAGGAACACCTGAATTTGCATCATCAAAGAATACAGCGCAAAATATGCGTCAGTACTATAGGATGTATCGAGTATGTGAGAGATGCATGGATCATGATGAAGACGGTTTAAAACATGCTCAAAATTAACTTATAACATAAATAAAAGGTCATGAAGTAGTGTCAAGGTATAAGACAATAAAACCTGCAATAAAGCTTAAGTGCAAATACATAATCATGTAATTTGATAGCTTGAAAATAATCATATGGGAGTTTTCTTTAACCGACAATAGACCATGCGAGATACATGGAATCTAACTATATAACCCTAGTTAGCAAAGCTGGCTGAACCTTGCCAAAGTATGGGCCACCATCCCCAACTATGTAACCCTAGTTAGCAAAGTTGTTCTATGCCCCGCTAAGGCAAGGACACCATTAATCAAGATGTGGAACCGCTTTCATATGCCAATCAGGCGATAAATAACCTACGCTAGCAACGTAGTTTTGGACTTGGGTAATCGAACCCTCATCGCTCGGTGCCAAGTACTACTCCCAAAATATATACATATAGCTCATTAATTCATAGTGGCACAATCTCATTCCAACTCTTGTTTGAAAAGCATGAAAACACATCGGGCATCATGCAATTCTCATATCATAAGTTCATGAAGCTTAGCATAGCCATAATTCAAACATACGTTTCTTTCTTAAATCATACTTGTTCATACTTATTCATACTTGTTCATACCCCGTATCGTCATACTACTCATGAGTTTTAGTTTAGAAAATTGCTCATGAGCATTGATGGAACATCAGTTGTCTTATCTTGCATAATACTTCATAACATGGAAAAACTTGCATACTTCAGGACTTGTAAAAATTTGCATGGCTCTAGTTCAATTTTCATAAAACATATACTTTCATAGAATCATAGGAACTAGGCATGCACATGCTTGGAAATCCATAAGGGACATGCTATCAAATGGTTCCGTGAGTGGACCGGGTTGTTATTGAAAAGTGCTACTGACTGGTGGTCCTTGAGTGGCCGGGAAACTGTTGTATGATTGTTGAATTGGTCTTGGTTTAGGCCGGGTAAATTATTACTTGTGGTATTTGTCTAGAGGGGATTCTAGGGTGGGTCCGGGCTAGATGGTAAGGTGTGGTTCTGGTTATTCTTGTTGGTGGAATAGAACTGTAAGAGATGGATTCATGCGGTAACAAGTTAGGTAGAGACCTGTAGTCTAGAGATGCCTATGATATTGTTGCATGTTCCCATATTTGTTACTGGATTTTGTGTACTATTTATATACTATTTTCTTGAATACTTGATGATGATCCTACCAGTACACAGTGGTGGTGTACTGATACTGCACTTGTCTTTCTTTTGGTGAGTACAGGAAATCTTCCAGTGGCTGAGATGAGACCTCAGATTTAGCACCGATATTTCCGATCATCAAGGGTGAGCTAGTCATTCGATATACCTTGGGATTATCTCTAGAGTTTTAGTCCATTTGTTCAGACTTAAAAATTATTCTTATTTTGTTTGGGGTTGCATCCCCATACTCTAGATTTGGTATTGATGTTTGGTACGATGACTTTCAATTCCTAGGTGGGAAATTTCCGCAGTTTATTTTTAATGATAAGTTTTTGATTAGTGATCTTATTTCTATTGCTAGTTTTCATTTATGCTTGCTGGTTTTAGGCTATTAGTCTAGGCAAGGGTGGAACTCTATTGGTTCGCTCATCTGGGGGTTGGGTGGGTGCCACTCACGATGGGTTGGGTCATGACATTTGGCAAGAAAGGAATGCTTAGTCCCCATTTTGTAGGTCGTTATCGGATTTTGAGGAGAGTTGGTAGCGTTGCGTATGAATTAGAGTTGCCAACGGAGTTGGAAGTGGTTCATCCAGTTTTCCATGTTTCCTTATTGAAGAATCGTGTTGGTGATCCGAGCTTGATTGTCCCTTTGAAGGATGTGGGTGTGAAGGATAGTCTCACCTACGAGGAGGTTCCCATGGAGATCCTTGATCATCAGATTTGGAGGTTGAGGAACAAAGAAGCCTCTTCGGTGAAAGTCCTTCGGAGGAATCAACTTATAGAGGGTGCTACTTGGGAAGCAAAAGAGGCAATGAAGGCCAAATACCCTCATCTCTTTCCGTCCGATCCAGTTTCAGCTTGAGCTACTAGTTTCCTCCTTAGTATGTCCCTCTAATTCTATTCCATCAGTTCCTCTCATGATTCTAGCATGCATCCATATTTTGCAAAGTTAGTTTATCATGTTTACAAGTTGAAAAGTTCAGTTTTTATGTTTACTCTTTGGTTTCCTTGTTCTGTTGCTGGTTGGGCTATTTTATCTTCAGTGTTCCCTTGTTTAGTCCTCATTCGAGGGCAAATGATCCCAAGGGGGAGATATTGTAACACCCCGGAAATAAAACCAGCTGTCTAAGTTGAAATCTCAGAAAAACCATGTTTCAGGAATGACGGGTCCAAACCACGGATCGTGGTTTGAACTACGAGTCATGGAATGGAGCCGTGATTCCTGTCTGCTAGTGCAACCTCTAGTCTGGAACCACGAGTGGGTTCTACGGACTGTGGTTCAAACCACGGGTCCGTCCTGTCCACTCGTGAAACATAGATCAGAGGGATAGTAAGCCCTCCAGGTTCCACGACTTAGTTTGACGACTCATCGTCTGAACGATGACCCGTTATTTCGAGTCGTGGTTTGACCCAGAGATCAGCTAAGTTCCTAGCAACGACGAGTCCAAACGACGATCCGTCATTTGTTCTACGGGTCCGTCCTGTTGACCCATGGAAATGTTTTTGCAGACTTTCAAGTCAACCAGGTTCCATGAGTTGGAATCATGAGTCATGGTTCAAACGATGACCCGTGGAACAAACCCGTAGAACCTGAAGCCGACCCTTTTTAACAACTTTTCTAAGTTATTTCCCAGGGGTATTTTAGTCATTACCCACCCTTTTAACTCCTAAGTGAGGTCGTTTTGACTATTTCAAGAAGGGTTTTCACCCTTATTAGCCTAAGTTCCTTCTCATTACTTCACTCTTCTCCCAAAAAGGAAAATTCTTCTCCAAGCTTCAAGTCTCAAGCTCCAAGTTCAAGCCTCCTAAGTCTTTCCAGATCAAGTGGGTTATCTTCAATCAAGGCATGTGGGTAATCAACAATGGGTTCCTTTCACCCTTGTGCCCAAAACCCCTAATTCAAATTTTGATTTCATGGTCTTTAAATTAGGGTTCTTATGAAATTCTTATGGGTTTTACTAAATATGATCTTCTCATGATTTGATTATGAAATTAATATTTAATGGCATGATTTCACATGGGTTTTTACATGCTAACTCTTATTTCATGAATTGAAGTTTAACCATGGAATTCCTACATGCATGAAGATTGATTTAAGCAAATTGAGTTTTGATAGCATGTTCCTTATGGGTTTTCAAGTATGTGCATGTCTAGTTCCTATATTCTATGAAAATCTATGTATTATGAAATTGAACTAGAGTCATGCAAAGTTTTACAAGTAATGAAGTATGCAGTTTTCCATGTTATGAAGTATTATGCAAGACAAAAAATCCGATGTTCCATCAATGCTCATGAATCGATTTCTAAACCGAATTCATGAGTAGTATGACGATTCGGGGTATGAACAAGTTATGAACAAGTTTGGCATCAAATATGTCACATGCATATGAGCTCATGTTATATGTTTTGGGAGTAGTTTTAGCACCGAGAGATGAGGTTTCAGATAACCCGAGTCCAAAACTACATTGCCACCATAGGTTGCCCTCTGTGGCTTATCATGACAGGATCCTGGTACGACATGATTCTAACCTTGGCCAGTTAGGAAAACTCTTTTCAGTGGGGGTACATGACACTGAACTCCATGTAGCTCAGCATGGTTTAATGTCGATTAAGAGAAACTCCCACATGTTATTTTCAAGCTATGAAGTTATATGATTCTATACTAGGAAATTTAAGCTTCATTTTATGTTTTCATGCTTTATACTTTGGTATTTATTCATGTTCCTTCTTTACGTAACAAGTACATTCTTAAGCATGTTTTAAACTATTCTTATCATGAATCATGCATCACTCACATACTCAGTACATCCTATAGTACTAACGCATATCTTGCGCTGCATCCTTTGATGATGAAGATTAAGGTGTTCCTTTCTAAACACGTGGCTAGAGCTTCTAGGCCACTTTTCTGTTAGCTGTGGGTGAGTCCTCTTAGTTCGAGAACTAGTTATGTTATCAGTTTGTGTTAGCTTTCATTTCCGTACTTCGAGTTATCTAGGGTCTTGTCCTAGAAACTCCTTATGTCATGTAGAGGCTTTTCAGACATAGACAGTATTCGGGTCTTTTGGATCTTGTATGCCTATTTGGCTTGACTATCCATTTATACTATTCTGATTTTATCTATTATGCTTCCGCTTATCTTTTTTTATGCTTGAGAATGTTATGACCAAGGGTTAGTTTGGAGCACTTGTGGTCCTAAGTCCCGTGTTACATCTAGGGGGTAGCCTCAGGGCGTGACATAGGTGCTCACCCTAGTCTCGATGTCCAAAAGTTGCACGAGTCTCCAACGCGATCAACGGTGAAAGCTCAACTAATATCTGCACCAAAAAGTGCAAAAGTGTAGTATGAGCACCAAGACAACGGGAACTCCGTAGGTATCATCGGCCGATTGAGTGCATATAAGATATAAAAACAATAATAAGAAGAACACAAGAAAGCAGTCACAGAAGCAAGGAAGAAGCACAAGGAACTAGCACAAGGAGCAATCACCCAAAAGTTACAAGAATACATGCTAGCGCAAACATATACATAACACAGAAACACAGGTGTAAGGAAGAAGAATGCACCTGGAATCCTTGCAACAATAGTATATATAAAAGGAGAGAATTTAGAAAGATATGGCGGTATACCAGTAACCTCAAATAAAAGGAAGGAAGGAAGAAACTTCACATACTCAAAAAGCGATCAATATAATAAAGGAAAACATACAACGAATCCAACTTCAAAGATAATATAAACAGAGATCAACCTCGCAATATCAACCTAGGATGGAACCACTAAACCATAATAACCGAGAGAGACTACTCAAATCCTCATAAGGATGGGACAAGAAACTCACACTCTGCTCAGAAGGCCACACAAAAGTGCCTCAATAAGATAGGACTCCCTAGCCCCCTCAATAATCAAATCCCACAACCAGAGCCTCAACAGGCTAATAACCGCTAAGCCACCAGAACCGTAAGCCATGACAAGCTTTAAATAAATAAAAGAGTAAATATAATCTGCCTATAGTCCCAACGGCCGCCCATACAATCGAAGAATGCAATCAAGCGAAAACAAACCCTCCAGCCGCCCATACAACTAGAGCGTATACTGAACACACAACAAACAAGGGTGGAATCAGAGTGAAATATGCATGATGATGATATGATGGAACCAATAATAGTATCCCTGTATGCACCTCTTCCCGGCACTTTGGTAGGGGACCCATGGTGGGATGTGATCGCTATACCTCATCCTACATTGTATACCCCTCCTCTGGTGCACCCGTATCCTAGCCAAGCCCCGAAATGGAGGGCCCATGGAGGTCCCTGACCACATACAGTAATGGATGCGAAATCTCTAACATGTAATCCAGAAATAAGTCCAAGTTCAAGCCAGTGGCTAAATCTCGAATATGCATGCTCGGGATTGAACCGGGTCTAAAACAGTAGTAGTAATATTAAAAGACTCTCTCAAAGGGTGCCCGAAGTATACTCGGATCTAAATCTATTATAAAAGTCTCAACAACCCTCTCAAAGGGTGCCAAGAGCGTATCCGGGTCTAAATCCTTAAGAAAATCAGATGTAGTACTCCGCCCGGCAGAGCCTTCTATCAATAGAAAATCAAGTGTGAAATCATCCAAAATCCTAAATCATCATCAAGTTATACCAAAAATGGGCCCCCGGGGCCATGCAAGTTTAGGAAAAACCATCTATAGTGGCTCGCAGCCAAAATCAAAGTAAAACATACAGGGGAAAGCCTTTTTCATGGATGATATGCTCGCACACAAATATAAGTTAGCCTAGCGGCTATCAAATAGTTCCTATCAGCCCTGCACAGTCCCAACAACTACTCAGCAGACATAACCAGCCTAAAAGGATATCTCTATGTCCAGGACTCGTGGACATTCCCAAATTACCCACCGTCTATGTTCCAGAGTCAATATAGGGTTATAAAAGACCACAAGGGTAATATACAATACTACGCGAATACAACCAACATATGAAATAAACAGACAGAAAAGGCAGACAAGGTTTGGGGTACCAACCTATAACAACCCACCCAAGGATACTAATTAATGCAGTTATAGCCTATATACGTAGAGTCTAGGTAGGAAAAGCCATAACCTACCTGTTGTCCGACGGATAGCTGCGAGGATGGTTCCTCCAGGCTCAAACTGCTCCAAAAAACTCCAAATCACAGAACCACTATCAAAACAATAATCTATGTATCAATACAAAGCTAACAGTACCCATAATGGTAGTATTTTAGCCGGGTTGAAATATGGGTCACAAATAGGCCCATTGGCCCTGCAATCTAAAATCAGAAACAAAAAACACTCATGTGTTCCTTACCATCCCGGGAGCACATGCTCAAAAATTGAGAGGAAATGGACAACAATTGGGGCTCAACAGCCCACTCAAGATGAGGCTTAAAGATAGAATTTCAAGAATAAAATTGAAAATTGGGCAAGAATTACTTACCACAAAGATGGAATTTAAGCCAAGGCGGACAATCCTTCACCCTCACGAAGCATGCACGAGCTAGGAGCAGCCACTACACAAGAACTTCCAAGATTGGAATGAGCATCAATGGTGGAATTTTAAGGAAGGAACAAGAGAATTTCAAGGAGGAAGAAGGCTTACCAAGAGACGAAGAAACACAAAAAATACACGAACAAATGATTCCCCAAGGTTTAGAATCGATTTGGAGCAATTTTGGGAAAGTATTTTCTGTTTTAGAGTGAGAAAGTTGGAGAGAAAGTGCTGGAAAAATGAAAGGACCAAAAATATATAGTTGCTGGTCGCTGGTCAGTGCCATCGCGCTAAAGGAGCGCGATCGCGCTGAAGGAAACATCACAGACCAGTGCTATCGCGCTAAAAGAGCGCGATCGCGCTGAAGGAGAAATCACAGGCCAGCGCAATCGCGCTAAAGGAGCGCGATCGCGCTTAAGGGGAATTCACAGGCCAGCGCAATCGCGCTAAGGGACCGCGATCGCGCTGAAGGCCACCAGAAGCAGAAAAACCAGCAATATCCAAAAACTTCTACGGGGCATTCCGGGCACAATGAGAACCCGATACTCATAAACCAATAGTGCTATTAGAGTGGAAACGTCATTTCAGACATAATGGAATCAATGAAACTTCCATATGCGGTCGTTTCAGAAGAATGTTGACCAAAGTCAACACTAGCTAATGCCAATGAAACACCCAAAATGAGCCCGTCTCATCCGGAACCCAAACCAACCAACTAACTAACACAAACTCGACATTCCAGAGCTAACGGCGCTGATGGAAGTTTCATCCGAGGTCATCTTCTCTGAATGTTGACCAAAGTCAACCAAACAAGCCCAACTAGCCTAAAAACATAGAATGAGAGAGAATTCCAAGCTGAAAAGCTCTCGGATCCCGACCAAAGGTCCCTCTAGACCAAAGTCCATGCTGCGGAGCTAACGGAACTGTCAGAATTCAATTCTGAGTACGTTTACCAAGAATGTTGACTAAAATCAATGATTTCCAAAGTTGAAAGCTCTAAAACCAGGAATGGAAAAAAACCCAAACAAATGGCCCGGGCACTGAGCTACTGGTCCCAGCAAGCCATAAATGACTTGGGGACGCTACAGGCAAGCTCTAATGATATAAAAAAGGCAAACACGCATAAATGATCAGAAGGGTCATTACATCATCCACTACTAAAAAGACTTTCATCTCCGAAAGTCAGGAAAGAAGGAAAGACTAGAGATGAAAAGAACAGCAGATACAAAACCCGCACTACTCTCTCGGACAACCCGGGTAGCCTCCTCGACTGGAAGACACCTAATAGAGAAGAACCAAAGAAGGAAACCAAGCCTAAACTTCTTACTAGCCAAGCTATATTCTAACCTCAAACTCCAAAACTCTAAGGATCTGCCAACCCAAACTGTACCCCGAGAATCTCAACTGGAAATACCGATGGGCACTAAAACCAGAAAAGTAAGGCGATCAACACACATAACCCGAATCTTCGAGACCGTAACTAAGTTTAACAGAAAAGCCAATAACCAACATTCTAACCCATGAACCCACTGATCAACCCATATGAATCCCACTGAAGTCTGCACACTAAAGTTAGGAAAGGCATATATGAATACCTTGTGTTGACGAAGAAGCTTCCAAACTGTAGAACGAACCCAACTGCTGCACCATGCTGAGTCTGAGTCAACTGGAAGAGAATGAACCAGGGCAACCTTCCCAACAGACTAAAACCAAAACCAAGCCTCTGCAAGGAGTGTGTTACGTCTACCACGAAGCTCAAAATCACCAGCTAAGCCCCAAACTCTAAGAATACCGCTGTAACTCTGAATACTCGAACACCATTCTGATTTGAATTCGTCTTACCAAGCTCACCTCGGGAAGAAGTCTGCCATTCCATGAATATCAATTCAAATCACCCCGAAGGCAAAGGAAAAGGTGCCTGGGATTCAAAGTTGCCATCTACCCATAGAAATTTGCATATAACTTCAAATAATCTATTTGGCTACCGCTCTACCATATTAGCATACAAACCACTATCTCTGAAGCATATAACACACCGAGCTTCTAGTCCACAATGGACTAGTCTAATAAACACTAGAACCCCATATAAAAGACAACCTCAGAAGACCCACTTAAACAAGCATTCAACTCTTGGCAAACGAATGGTGATAACCAGTCTCTAAGTATCAATAGAACTCAAAATAGCCTCTCTAGTCTCAACCCGCACAACTTGATCACATAAAGCATACACCACTGCTGAACCTCAAACTTACACCACTGAGTCTGTCCAACTGACAAGGAAGAAACTTCTTACCATGAACAGCACCACTAAAATCAGGAATATCTAGCCTAAAATAGAGGTTAGACAAGGACTAGGTGCCCATGGCCAATAGCCGCATCCGAACTGAAGTAAAGAAGCTATGTTGCCCGTGCCCACTGCCTCCCGGTACTAGGATGCTACAACCAAATAGAAACTGCCAGGAACCATCCGATGTAACCTGCCAAGCCATGATTCTGAAACCAAATCCCAATTTACCAACCAATGCTTCTGTCAAACCCGCGAGTAGACTCATATGCTGTCAATGAACCCATAGGAACCGAAGTCAACTAGGCTTAAATAAAAAGTTTCCAAAACCGCAACTGCTACTGAAATCTCAAACCAATTGAAGGAAACCACTGCAATCTGTAGATGACCAAATCAAATCACCAACACAAAATCCCAAAGCAAATCTTCATCATCACCTCAGTCAACTACTAAAACACATAAGCACAAACAAAAGTCATCTCCCTCTTTTTTCAACCAAACAAAACCTTTTCATAGCATATACTGAACCTTACAAACTCATTTTTAAAAAAAATAAGAACCTGGAGCCATTCCCATAGCTCCAAAACTTACATTGTAAAAATTCAACACGGCAGGAGAAAATGGGATGGATTTACGACTCATCCAGAATGCTACGAATACATCTCAACCACGAGGCTACGATCAACACTTAGTCGAAAATGCTAAAGCCAAACTCAATCACAATGCCACAAGCAAAGGCTCAACAAAAGGACTACGATCGAAATTCATTGCAACTAGAATCGGGGAAAATGATAAGACAACCCCAACGTACAAGAAATTGAGGGAGACTATAGGAACAACCCACACTCCTGCCAACCTCCTAAACCAACCAAATAAAGAGGGTTGATTCTAATCACCCAAAAACACAACCAAACCATGCTCACTAGCATAACCAACATCTCCCATCTGAAGACAAAATCGCAACTTTGGCACAACTACCGATAACACCAAACCAAAATAAGAACCTCTAGCCATGCTAGATAATAGCCTAGGCAATCAACCATCTAGGACCTCTAGAAAGGGAAGACTCAGCGCAAGTCTACAGCCACAGCGAAATAGGAACAAACCCAACAAAAAATAGACTCACAAGAACTACCCATGAGCTACAACTCTGGGTAACACACCTCACAAAGCTAACTCACCCCCATCCACTACTAAAGAATAAACTACCAAGAAAATAATGCATAGATACTACAATCAGGAAATCAAACAACTAAACAAGTAGCAGGTAGGCATATAAGCAATTAAACATTAGAAAAGATAGAATCGCAATGCGAGAAGGACCATCACAAGTCGAAGGTAGAAAACGCCTAACCTGGAGCAATAATATCAGGAACCTCTACCTCAGGCCCACCAGGAAGGGCATCAGACTAACGGGATCTAACTCTGGACTGAGAAGTCGAAGCTGAAGGTTCAACCATCCCTTGTCGGGGACAATCTTTGGCATAATGTCCCATCACCCCACAACTATAGCGACGCAAAAAAGCTCTACTTCGATGCACGGTGCATGTCGACTCTGGATGGATACCTGAAATGCTGGCGTGAAAGCCACCTCTAACCATCCGGGGACCACCCCCGCAACCCCGCACACTACTTCTCACTGCCTGGGGACCACCCCCACTACCCCGCACTCCACCTCTGGCCGGTGGCACTGAAGCCATGGGAGATAACACCTGCTGACCCTGCTAGCTAGAAGGCAGAATCGCGGGACAATACCTAACTAAGTGCCCACGCTCCCTGCACTACTAACAAACCTTACTAAGTGGAGTCTGACAAGATAATCCTACTAGACCTGATCGGCCACCATGGCCTACACACTCTGAAGGCAAATCTCAAGGAATATGATTCGTACCCTACCTACTCTGCTCAACATGCCCTACACAATGTTTCTTAGCACTACCTCCATAAGCCTCACGACATAAACGCTCAATAGCCCAAGAATGATCCACTACCTGGAAGAAGGTCATCCCAACTGTAACCAAATGCTTGGTTGCCAAACGGAGTGGTGAAATCAAACCTCCAACAAAACTCTAAACCCTATCAAACTCTGAAGGTACATCCCTAGCAGTATGCCTAACCATGTCATGAAATCTTGCCTCATACTCCAATACCGACAGACAACCTTGCTAAAGAACTGGAAGCTCAGCCCTAACTGAAACACCACTCGCAGAACCAGGTACTGAAACACTCATCAGAGGACTCAAAGTCCTAGCCACGGTGTCCTAAAGAACTGGGGTCGCTACAAATCTAAACAGAGGTTGGGCTAGCCCCACACCCCTATCTGATGCAATAAACTCTCACTCTGAAGTCCTGGCGCTGACGGAAGCACTGAAGCAATAGGCACAGAAGCCTCGACACCAACCGTTGTCGAACTCGCCTTAGGCATCTGACAAGGAATGAAATAATCAAAGTTTAGAAGCCCATAGATCCAGGATTGCACGATAAGGAGCCAAAAAGATGAAACTTTTCCTAAAAATGCATTGTAGCCTCCCACAGATAGGATACGAACGTCATCGTACCGATTCGGAGACTCTACTTAGATACTTTCTTCTGTAACAAGACACCAGTGAACCTAGAGATCTGATACCAAGCTGTCACGACCTGATTTTTCAAGTCATAATGGCACCTATAACCCCCCAGTAGGTGAACCAATCCTCATAGCCTAGAACGGTTAGTAATGGGCTACTACCTAACCAAAACACATAATAGGCATAAATAAGCAAAAGTAGAACGTAAAGATAGATAGTGCGGAAGCAATAAAATTAATATATATACATAAAGAAAACTACACCAACCACAAGACTTGGTATCGGCAGTACAAAAGCTTCTAATGGGATACAAGTGCCAGAAGTAACAAAATACAATATAAATCTGTCTCCAAAAATATAAGGAGTAACAGTAAAAAAGATGAGATGTAGACAAGCCCCGATCGGCAGGGGCTCACCCTAGTCTCGATGTCTAAAAGCTACACGAGTCTGCAATGTGATCAATGATGAAAGCTCAACTAATATTTGCCCAAAAAATACAGAAGTGTAGTATGAGCACCAAGACAACAGGTACTCAGTAGGTATCATCGGCCGACAGAGTGCATATAAGATATTAAAAAGGGAATAAACAGAACACAAGAAAATAGTCATAGAAGCAAGAAAGAAGCACAAGGAACTAGCACAAGGAGCAATCACCCAAGAGTTACAAGAATACATGCTAACACAAACATATACATAACACAGAAACACATGTGTAAGAAAGAAGAATGCACCTGGAATTCTTGCAACAATAGTATATATAAAAGGAGAGAGTTTAGACAGACATGGTGGTATGCCAGTAACCTCAAGTAAAAGGAAGGAAGGAAGCAACTTCACATACTCAAGAAGGGATCAATATACTAAAGGAAGACATACAATGAATCCAACTTCAAAGATAATATAAACAGAGATCAACCTTGCAAATGTCAACCTAGGATGGAACCACTAAACCATAATAACCGAGAGACACTACACAAATCCTCATAAGGATGGGACCAGAAACTCACACTCTGCTCAGAAGGCCACACAAAAGTGCCTCAATAAGATAAGACTCCCTAGCCCCATCAATAATCAAATCCCATAACCGGAGCCTCAATAGGCTAATAACCACTAAGCCATCAGAACCGTAAGCCATGAAAAGCTCTAAATAAAGAAAGGAGGAAATATAATCTACCTACAGTCCCAACGGCCGCCTATACAACCGAGGAATGCAATCAAGTGAAAACAAACCCTCCGACCACCCATACAACCAGACCGTACACTGAACACATAGCAAACAAGGGTGGAATCCAAGTAAAATATGCATGATGATGATATGATGGAACCAGTAATAGTAACCCTGTAGGCACCTTTTCCTGGCACTTCGGTAGGAGGACCCATGGTGGGACGTGCCCACAATACCTCATCCTACACTGCATACCTCTCCTCCAGCGCACCCGGATCCTAGCCAGGACCTGGAACAAAGGGCCCATGGAGGTCCCATACCACATACAGTAACAGACATGAAATATCTAACATGTCATCCAAAAACAAGTCCAGGTTCAACCTAGTGGCTAAATCTTGAATATGCGTGCCCGGGATTGAACCGGGTCTAAAACAGCAGTATTAATATCAAAAGACCCTCTCAAAGGGTGCCCAAAGTATAATCAAGTCTAAATCAATAATAAAAGTCTCAACAACTCTCTGAAAGGGTGCCTAGAGCGTATCCGAGTCTAAATCTATAAGAAAATCAGATGTAGTACTCCGCCCGACAGAGCCTAGTATCAATAGAAAATCAAGTGTGAAATCATCCAAAATCCCAAGTCATCATCAGGTTATACCAAAAAATGTCCCCCAGGGCTATGCAAGTTTAGGAAAAACCATCTATAATGGCTCGCAGCCAAAATCAAAGTAAAACATGCAGGGGAAAGCCTTTTTCATGGATGATAGCCCAGCGGCTCACAAATAGTTTCTATCAGCCCTGCACATGTCCAACAGCTACTCAACATACATAACTAGCCTAAATGGATATCTCTATGTCCGGGACTCGCGGACATTCCCAAATCACCCACTGTCTATATTCCAAAGTTAATACAGGTCCACAAAGGACCACAAAGGTAATATACAATACTACGTGAATACTACAACCAACGTATGAAATAAATGGATAGAAAAGGCAGACAAGGTCTAGGGTACCAACCTATAACAAACCACCCAAGGATACTAATTAATGCGGTTATAGCCTATATACGCATAGTCTAGGTAGGGAAAGCCATAACCTACCTATCGTTTGACGAGTAGCTGTGGTGACAACGTCGTCTAGGCTAGAACTACTCCGGGAAACTCCAAGTCATGGAATCACTATCAAAACAATAATCTACGCATCAATACAAAGCCAATGGTACCCATAATGCTAATATTTTAGCCGAGTCAAAATTTAGGTCACAAACGGGCCCGTGGGACCATTAAGCCAAAACTGGAAACAAAAACCACTCATGTGTTCCTTACTATCCCGAGAGCACATGCTAAAAAATTGAGCGGAAACGAACAATAATTGGGGCTCAAAACAGCTCGCTTAAGATGAGGCTTAAAGATAGAATTTCAAGAATAAAATTAAAAATTAGGCAAGAATTACTTACCACAAAGATGAAATTTAAGCCAAGGCGGACAATCCTTCACCCCCAGAAGCATGTACGATCTAGGAGCAGCCACTACACAAGAATTTCAAAGCTTGGAATGAGCATCAATGGTGGAATTTTATGGAAGGAACAAGAGAATTTCAAGGAGGAAGAAGGCTTCACAAGAGACGAAGAAACACGAAAAATACACGAACAAATGATTCCCCAAGGTTTAGAATCGATTTGGAGAAATTTTGGGAGAGTATTTTCTGTTTTAGAGTGACAAAGTTGGAGAGAAGGTGCTGGAAAAATGAAAGGACCAAAAATATATAGCTGTTGGTCGATGGTCAACGTTATCGTGCTAATAGAGCGCGATCGCGCTGAAGGAAACATCACAGACCAGCGCTATCGCGCTAAAGGAGAGCGATCGTGCTGAAGGCTACCCGAAGAAGAAAAACCAGCAACAACTAAAAACTTCTACGGGGAATTTTGGGCACAATCGGAACCCGATACTCAAAAACCATTAGTGCCATTAGAGTGGAAACGATGTTCATGACTCAATGGAATCAACAAAACTTCCATACGAGGTCATTTTGGAAGATTGTTGACCCAAGTCAACACTAGCTAATGCCAACCAAACACCCAAAATGAGCCTGGCTCATCCAAAACCCAAACCAATCAACTAACTAACACAAACTCGATATTCCAGAGCTAACGACGCTGACAGATCTTCCATCCGAGGTCGTCTTCTCCAAATGTTGACCAAAGTCAACCAAACAAGCTCAACTTGCCTGAAAACACAGAATGAGAGAGCATTCCAAGTTGAAAAGCTCTCGGATCCTGACCAAAGGTCCCTCTAGACCAAAGTCCATGCTCCGAAGCTAACAGAACTGTCAAAATTTGATTCCGAGTACGTTCACCAAGAATGTTGACTGAAGTCAATGATTTCCAATGTTAAAAGCTCAAAAATCAGGAATGGACAAAAAGACCAAACAAATGGCCCGGGCACCGAGCTACTGGTCCCAGCAAGCCATAAATGACTTGGGACTGCTACAGGCAAGCTCTAACGATACAAGAAAGGCGAACACGTGTAAATGACCGAAAAGGTCATTACATCCAAGAAACATGTTTGTTTTCTCTATTTTCCTAGAAAATAAGATTATGAGTTTTAGTTAAATATGGGCACTGTAGAGACCACAAAATTAATTATTGAGGCTTCCTATTATGGAAATAATTCAAAATTTTTATTTGAATTATTCTTACTATAATAAATTACAAATCATTCCACTAAAATTTCGTAATTGCACTCCTCTATTTATATTTCAAAATTTTCCATTTAAAACTTATGTAATTCTCCATGTTAAGATTACAAATACTAATCAATAAATTAAATTACTGACGAATTTAATTTAATGATTAATTTCCTTTAGAGCAATACTTAACTTATTTCATATATTGGATTCATAAATCCACCGATCGGGTTTACACATGAAAACTTATTAGCCTCTCATAAAAGGCGTATCATCAATATCTATACCGAGACATGGATTCTATCAACTAACTTATTATTTCACTAATATATGTTATTATCATCCAATCTATCAGGCATATTAACCCATCTTAGGATCTCGCTTTTTAATAAATCAAAGCTATAATTAATATATACAACTCATAATAGTTATATCAAGATTGATATTATAATTACATTTAATAGTTTAGAGAATATATTTTTATCAGTCAGTCTAAAAGATCTATCTCTACTCGGTCTTGTTCAATAGATACAAAATGCACTAGCACAAGAAGTTAGAACTATACCATTCTCGTAATCAAGATAAATTACTTTTAATCTCGTGCTACAATCATTCTGATGGTTTGTCCAAATTCCCATCTACGATTGTGAACTATAACTTTAACTTATAAGAACCGATGATTTAATCTTCTGTGCATAAGCTTAAACTCTATACACCAAATCATCTACTATATAAGTTGAGGACACATATATGACAAAATGATCTATTTAATGTTACCCTTTATTGAATTGAATAAATAAATAAATAATCATTCAATAAATAATACTATATCAAAATGCATGGTTAATAGTATATCCTAACATTTCCAACCTACACATATGCACATACACATTATATAACACACCCACACACAGATATCACAGACAATTAGAAAGAGACGGAGGGAATAGAAATAGAAACATACGCACAAGGCAAAAAAGATAGAGAAAAATAGAGCAACACGCAAAAAAAAGCAGAAACACAAAGCAAAAAAAAGAGAGAAAATATATACAACTAAATAGTGTTTCTTTTTAAAAGCTCATGGATTGGAGTTGGAATTTTGGTCCCTGTTTTAAATTTTTGGTGACTCGCTCTTACTTCTACATTCAGTTTAGTTTGTCCCACAGGTTCTTATTCAATTCCTTTCTATTTATTTTTCAGTAATTTTATTGTGAGTCAAAGCATGAACAAAGTTATGTAAATGTTTTCATGCATTATTTAGTATGTAAAGTTGATTACTTATGCAAAATTTTATCATGAGTTGTATTTTAATTATCCGAGCTGTAATGACCCATTCGGTCATTTATTCATGTTCGCCTTTTTTGTACCTTTAGAGATTGCCTATAGTGGCCCCAAGTCATTTATGGCTTGTTGGGACCTGTAGTTCGGTGCCTGGGCCATTTGCTTGGTATTTTTGGTTGTTTCTTATTTTAGAGCTTTAGGCTTTTGAAATCATTGACTTCAGTCAACATTCATGGTGAACGTTCTTGAAATTAAATTCTGATAGTTCCATTAGCTCTGGAGTGTGGACTTTGGTCTAGTTGGACCTTTGGTCAGGATCCGAGAGCTTTTATGCTTGGAATTCTCTCTCATTCTGTGTTTTCAGGCTAGTTGGGCTAGTTTAGTTGACTTTGGTCAATCTTCGAAGAAGACGGCCTCAGATGGAAATTTTATCAGCACTGTTAGCTCTGGAATGCCGAGTTTGTGTTAGGTAGTTGGTTTGTTTGGGTCTCGGGTGATCTAGGCTCATTTCGAATATTTGGTTGGCGTTAGCTAGTGTTGACTTGGGTCAACATTCTTCCGAAATGACCTCATATGGAAGTTTCATCGATACCGTTGAGTCTGAAATATCGTTTTCACTCTACTAACATATTTTGTTCTTGAGTATCGGGTTCCGATTGTGCCTGAAATGCGCCGTAGAAGTTTTTAGCACTGCTGGTTTTCTGTTGCTGGTATGGCTAAAATATGTACATCGCGATCTCAAATGGTTCTTTGCGATAGAAATGAAGAAATTCTTTGGTCATCGCGATATCGAAGGATTTTATCACGATAGCGATGAAGGCCCTGCTTCTTTGTTCATCGCGATCTCAAAGGCTAACCCTCGTGATTACGATGAGTTGGCCAGTTTGTTCATCGCGATCTCGAAGGTTTTTCTTCGCGATAGCGATGAACAAATCCATGTATGTATATATACCTTTTGCTTCATTTTCTTCACCAAAAATACGCATTTCTCCATTCTTTCTAAGGCTCCAAGCTCCATTATCACTATGATATCATATCTTAGCGTTGGAGCAATTAATTTCTCGTCCGTGGTTGATTCGTCATCGCAAATTGTAAGTATTCCATACTTTAATCCCTTAATTTCTTCATTTGATTCCCTCTTTGATTTCATAAATGGTGGGCTGATTTGAAGCCCCAATTGTGGTCTCTTTTTGCTCAATTATTGAGCATGCGCTTCTGGGATGGTAAGGAACACTTTGGTGTTTTTTGTTTTTGGTTTTGGGTTACAGGGCCCACGAGCCTGTTTGCGACCTGAATTTTGACATGGTTATATTTATAGCATTATGGGTGTCGTTAGCTTCATATTAATGTGTAGATTATTATGTTGATAGTAGTTTTGCGATTTAGAGCTTCCCACAGTAATTCGAGCTTGGACGATGCCGTCCCCGCAGCTAGTCATCGGACGACAGGTAGGTTATGGATTTCCTACCTAGACTCTGCATATATAGGCTATAACCGCATTAATTAGTATCCTTGGGTGGGTTGTATAAGGTTGGTACCCTAGACGTTGCCCATTTTTTCTGTCCATTTATTTCATACGTTGATTGTAGAATTCGTGTAGTATTGTATATTACCCTTGTGGTCCTGTGTGGCCTTGTATTGACTCTAGAACATAGATGGTGGGTTATTTGGGAATTTCCACGAGTCCCGGACATAGAGATATTATTCTACGCTGGTTATGATTGTTGTAGAGCTGTTGAGCCTGTACATGGATGATAGGAATGTTTGTGAGCCATTTTGGGCTACTCTATTGTTTGCGAGCATATCATTCATGAAAAAGGTTTTCCCTGCATGTTTTACTACTAATTTGGCTTTCGGCCTTCTATAATTGATTTTCTAAACTTTGCATGGCCCCGAGGGCCCATTTTCGGTATTACGACTTTAAAATGGTTTTGAAACTGGCTTTTACGAAACCTCTCGGAGTAGTGGGGATATTATGATGATTTGATTACTGGTCTTCATTCTAATACTAGGCTCGGCTGGGCCGTAGCACTCGATATTGCTTTCTACTGGTTTAGACCCGGATACGAGCCGAGCACCCTGTTTAGGGATTATGATACTTGATTTCTGTTTTAGACCAGGATACGCTCTGGGCACCCTCGATGAGGGTTATTGAGACATGACTACTTCTTTAGACGCGAATACGCTCCAGGCACCCTTGATGGGGGTTATTGAAATTACTACTACTGATTTAGGCTCGGATCGAATTCGAGCATGTACTACAAGATTCTGATTATTGAGATATATTGAGTTTCGTGTTAGTATGTGGTCTACAAGTAGACCTCCATGGACCCTACCATTCCGGAGCAAGTGCTACAGGCCGACGGTGACCAAAGGGAGGGGATGTACGGCGTAGGAGAGGTACTTGAGAAATGTCCTTCTATGGATCCCACCTTTATTGGACCTTTGGGGCACCAGAGGGGGTAACATATAGCACTACTATCACACTTTGTTACAGATTCATCATATCACATCATCATGCATATTTCACATAGATTCCACCCCTATTTGTTATGTGTTCAGTGTACGCTCCGGTTGTACGAGCGACCGGAGGATTTGTTTTCACTTGATTGTGTTCCTCAATTGTATGGGCGGCCGTTGCATTTGTAGGTAGATCATATTACTCATGTGATTTCATAGAGCTAGTTATAGTCCTTGGTCCTTGTGAATTGGTAAGTTTTAACCTGTTGAGGCTCCGAGTTTTGGGCTTGACTATTAAGGGGCAAGTGAGTCCTATATCGTTGAGGCTCCATTATGTGTCCTCTAGAGCAGTTGTGATTTATCGTACGTTGTTCCTTATCTTGATTCTGAGTAGAAACTCTTGGTTCTGTGGTTTAGTTATTCCATTCTAGGTTGTAAATTATGAGAATGATCCCGATTTATGCTTATCTGGAGAGTTAGTGTTTCAAGTATATTTTCGTTATTTTATGGCTTCTAGTTGAATATGTTGGATTGCTTTCCTTCTTTCCCTTCTTACTTGAGGTTACCGGTTTACCGCCATGTTCCTGATTCTCTCTCTCTTTATTTATACTATTATTGCAAGGATCCCAGGTGCGTCCTTCTTTCTTACACCTGTGTTTCTGTGTTATGTATATCTTATGTGCTAGAATTGTATTCTTTCTTACACCTGTGCTTATAACCTGTGTTTCTGAGGTTACCGGTTTACCGCCATGTATGCTTTCTCTATAGCTTTGGTGACTACTTTCTTGCTATCTGCTACTTACTATTTTTATATCTTAGATGCGCTCAGTCGGCCAATGATGCCTACTGAGTACCCATTGTCTTGGTGCTCATACTACACTTCTGCATCTTTATGGTGCAGATATTAGTTAAGCTTTCGCGGTTGGTTCGCATTGGAGACTCGTGCAACTTTTGGACATTTGAGACTAGAGTGACCGTCTGGCGGTCAGGGCTTGACCATATCTCATCTTTTGTACTGTTACTCTTTGTATATTCGGAGACAGTGGTACTTATATTTTTGTTACTTCTAGCACTTGTATTCTATTCAGAAGCTTCTGTACTGTCGATACCAAGTCTTGCGATTGGTGTAGTTTCATTTTGTATACATTCGGGTTATTGCTTTTGCTTTGTCTATCTTTATATCTTTCTTTCACTTATTTCTATTTACTATGCATATCAATTAGGTAGTAGCCTATTACTAATTATTCCGGGCTACGGGAATTAGTTCGCCTACTGGAGGGTTATAGGTGCCATCATGACCTGAGAAATTGGGTCGTGACAGCTTAGTATCAGAGCTCTAGGTTCATCGGTGTCATGGTACAGAAGAAAGTGCTTTTCTAGAGTATCGTGGATCGGTACGATGACATCAGTATCCTATCTGGGGGAGGCTACAGGGCATTGTTAGGAAAAGTTTCATCTTCTTGGCTCCTTATCGTGCGTTCCTGGCTGTATTGACTTCTAAACTTCAGTTATTTATTTCCTTCTCAGATGCCTAAGATGAGTTTGACAATGGGTGATATCGAGGCTTCTGTGGCTGTTGATTCAGTGCTTTCATCAGTGCCAGGACTTTAGAGTGAGAGTTTACCACATCAGATACGGGGTATGGGACCAGCCCAGCCTCCGATTAGATTCATAGCTACCCCAGTTCTTCAGGACACTGTAGATAGGACTCTGAGTTCTACGGTGGGTGTTTCAGTACCCGGTTCTTTAGGTGTTGCCTCAGTTAGGGTTGAGCTTCCAGTTCTCTAGCTGGGTTGTATATCGGTGTTGGATTATGAGGTGAGATTTCACAAGATGGTTAGGCGTACTGCTAGGACTGTACCATCAGAGTTTGATAGGGTTAAGAGCTTTGTTGGAGGTTTGATTTCACCACTTTGTTTGACGACCGAACATTTGGTTACAGTTTGGACTACCTTCCTTTAGGTAGTGGATCATGCTTGGGATATTGAGGGTTTATGTTGTGAGGCTTATGGAGGTAGTGCTAATAAACATTGTCATATAGTGGATTCTCCACCAGAGATAGGTTCCATTGCTTCTTATCTACTAGGCCAATTTTAGTTGCTCCGCAGGTTTTAGAGGGTGGTGGTACAGGACATGTTGAGCTTAGCAGACATGGTATGGGTCAGATCCCTTGAGGTTAACTTTCGGGTTGTGTAGTCCATGATGGACGGTCAGGTTCAGTAAGATCTCTTTGCCCGTATGTACCCAGTGGGAGTTGTTTTCAGTGCGGTATTTGTGGGCACTTTGCTAGGGATTGTCCCATGATCCCACCTTCTATTCAGCTGGGTTAGCAGAGGTTATCTCCCAGGGCTTCAGTATCACCGGTTAGAGGTAGAGTACAGGGTAGTAGGGGTGGTCCCCAAGTGGTTCGATGTGGCATCCAGGCTAGTGGTTCTGGTAAGGTTTATTATCGGTGTGGTAAATGTGGGAACTTTGCTAGAAATTACCCCATGATTGTGTATCCCGGTCAGCCTGGTTGTTATGATTGTGGAGATATTGGTCACCTTTATAGAGCTTTTCCCCAGCGAGGGATGGTTGAGCCTTCAGCTTCGACTACTCAGTACAGTGTTAGGCACCGTCAGTCCAATGCCCCTCTTAGTGGGCCCGAGGCAGAGGTTCCTGATATTGTTCCTCTAGGCAAGGCCTTTGTTACCTTTGGCTTATGCTAGTCATATTCGCGTGGCGATTCTTTCCCTTCTCTTATTTATTAGTTTATATGCCTACCAGCTACTTCTTTAGTTGTTTGACTACCTGAGTGTAGTGTTTATGCATTGTTTTCTTGGTAGTTTATTCCTTAGTAGTGGATGGGGTGAGTTATCCTTGATAGGTGTTTACTCGGAGTTGTAGCTCGGGGGTAGTTCTTGTTAGTCTGTTTTTGGTTGGATTTGTTTCATGTTTCATGTGGCTCTGGACTGGTGATGAGTCTTTTGTTTTGAGCTGTCCTAGATGGTTGATTGCCTAGGCTGTTATCTAGCATGGCTAGAGGTTCTTGTTTTGGATTGGTGTTATCGATAGTTGTTCCAGAGTTTGAGCTCTCATTTTGAGTTGAGTGGTGTTGGTTATGCTAGTGAGCATAAATTGGTTTTGTTTTTTCAGGTGATTAGAGTTGGCCCTCCTTATTTGGTTGGCTTTGGAGGTTGTCAGGTATGTGGGTTGTTCCCATAGTCTTCCTCAGTTTCTTGTCCGATTGGGTTGTCTTATCTTTTTCCCCGGTTCCAGTTGGAATGAATTTTGATCATAGACCTCTGGTTGAGCTTCTAAATTAGTATTGTGATTGAGTTTGGCTTTGGCATTTTTGACTAAGTGTTGACCGTAGCCTCGTGGTTGAGTTGTATTCATAGCATATTGGGTGAATCGGGCATCCGACCCATTCTTCTCCTGCCTTGTTAAGTTTTGACAATGTAAGTATGGGAGCTAAGGAAATGGCTCCAGATTTGATGTGAGAAGGAGTTGTAGGGTTCAATATATGCTAAGAAAGGGATTTTTTTAGTTGAAGAAGAAGGGAGATGACTCTTTGTTCGTGCTTGTGTATTTTAGTAGTTGACTGAGGTGACGACGGAGGTTTGCTTTGGGTTGTGTGTTGGTGATTTGATTCGGCCATTTACAGATTGTAGTGGTTTTTCCTTCAATTGGTTTGGGATTTTAGTAGCAGCTGCGATTTTAGCAACTTGCATATTCAAGCCTATTTGGCTTCGATTCCTAAGGGTTCATTGGCAGCATTGGGTTTGACAGAGGCTTTGGTTGGCAATTTTAAAGTTGGGTTTCTGTATCATAGACTAGCAAACTACTCCGGATGGTTCGTGGTTGGTTCTTTTTAGTTGCAGCTTCTTGGGTTGGAAGGCATTGAGTTCGGACGACTTGGTTTCCCTATTTAAGTTGAGGAGTGACAGTTGGCCTTGGACACTTAATCCTTGGCTAACCTTTGAGTTAGGCTGGACATTCAAGACTCAATGATGTAAGTTTGAGATTCAGCAGTGGTGTATTATATATGTGATCAAGTTGTGCGGGTTGAGGCTAGCGAGGCTATTTTAAGTTCTAATGGTACTTTGAGATTGATCGTTGTCTTTATTACCGAGAGTTTTAAATGCTTGTTTAGTTGGGTCTTCAAGGGTTGTCTTTTATATGAGGTTCCAGTATTAGTTAGACTCGGCCAGTATGGACTAGAAGTTTGGTATGATATATGCTTCAAAATGGTTGGTTGTGTGACGATGTAGTAGAGCGGTTGATTCGAGCCAAAGAGGTGAGTTGAAGGTACATGCAACGATTTATATAGCTAGATGGCAACCTTGAACCCCAGAAACCTGTTCCTTTACCTACAGGGTGTTTTGACTTGATATTCATGGTATGGTAGACTCCTTCCCGAGTTGAGATTTGTAAAGAAATTTCAAATCCGAATGGTGTTCATGTATTCAGAATAAAAGCAGTACTTCTTAGAGTTGGGGGATTTGTGATGGTTACGAGCTTTGTGGTAGGCTTACCACAGTCCTTGCAGAGGCTTGGTTTTGGTTTGGGTCTGTTGGGCAGGTTACCCTGGTTCATTCACTTCCAGTTGACTTAGACTCGGCACGGTGCAGCAGTTGGGTTCATTCTATAGTTTGGAATTTTCTCCGTCAACACAGAGTGTTCATTCATGCACTTCCTAACCATGGTGTGCAAAGTTTAGTTGGGTTCAGATGGGTTATTCAGCTGGGTTTAGTTATCGAGTCTGATGTAAACAAAAGTGTTCATTCATTGGTTGATGGTCAGTCGGGACATGTAACTCCAATTTGTGACTATATGCTTCAGATTGTTATCTTGGATGGCAAAGGTTAGTAGGCTATAGCTTGGTTTGGAGTGGGTTTGAGTAAAAAGGGTGAATTCATCCGTGGTAGAGTATAAGCAGGAACTATGGATCTCCAGTGTGTTAGTTGATGTTTCTAGAGTGGCTCGAGTGTTTGACTTATATGAAGTTTCATAATTATGGTACAAAAGGATTTGGTTCAGATTAAAGAATGTTGCAGATCAGCGGGTTCATGAGCTAGAGTTTTAGTTATTTGCTTTTTCTGGCAAACTTGGTTGTGATTTCAAAGGTTTGAGTTCTGTGTGTTGATCGCCTTGCATATCTGGTTTCGATGTTGTGTTGGTGCTTTCCGATTGAGATTCTCGAGGTTCAATTTGGGTTGGCAGATCTTTGGAGTTTTGGAGTTTGAGGTTAGAATCTAGCTTGGCTAGTAAGAAGTTTAGGCTTGGTTCTTTTCTGTTGGTTTCCGTCCAGTCGTGGAGGCTACCTGGGTTGTCTGAGAGAGTAGTGCAGTTTGTATATCCACTATTCTGTTAATATCTAGTCTTTCCTTCTTTTCTGACTTTCGGGGACAAAAGTCTTTTTAGTAGTGGATGATGTAATGACCCTTTCCATTTACGCGTGTTCATCTTTCTTGTACCGTTAGAGATTGCCTGTAGTGGCCCTAAGTTATTTATGGCTTGCTGGGACCGATATTTTGGTGCCCGAGCCATTTGCTTGGTCTTTTTGGTCGTTCCTTCTTTTAGAGGTTTAGGCTTTTGAAATCGTTGACTTCAGTCAACATTCTTGGTGAACGAGCTTGGAATCGAATTCCGACAGTTCCATTAGCTCCGGAGCGTGGACTTTGGTCTAGTGGGACCTTTGGTCAGGAACTGGGAGCTTTTCAGCTTGTAATTCTCTCTCATTCTGCATTTTCAGGCTAGTTGGGATTGTTTGGTTGACTTTGGTCAACCTTTGGAGAAGACGGCCTAGGATGGAAATTTCGCCTGCGCTGCTAGCTCCGAAATGCTGAGTTTGTGTTAGGTAGTTGGTTGGTTTGGGTCTCAGGTGATCCAGGCTCATTTCGAATGTTTGGTTGGCGTTAGCTAGTATTGACTTGTGTCAACATTCTTCCAAAATGACCTTGTATGGAAGTTTTGTCGATTTCGTTGAGTTCAGAACGTCGTTTCCACTCTAATAGCATATTTTGTTCTTGAGTATCGGGTTTCAATTGTGCCCGGAATGCCCCGTAGAAGTTTTTAGCACTGCTGGTTTTCTGTTGCTGGTATGGCTGAAATTTGTTCATCGCAATCTCGAAGGGTTCTTGGCGATAGCGATGAAGAAATTCTTTGGTCATCGCGATCTCGAAGGGTTTTCTCACGATAGCGATGAAGGCCCTGCTCCTTTGTTTATCGCAATCTCGAAGGCTGACCCTCGCGATTGCGATGAATTGGCCAGTTTGTTCATCGCGATCTCGAAGGCTGACCCTCGCGATTGCGATGAGTTGGCCAGTTTGTTCATCTCGATCTCGAATGTTTTTCTTTGCGATAGCGATGAACAAATCCCTGTATGTATATATACCTTCTCCTTCATTTTCTTCACCAAAAATCTGCATTTCTCCATTGTTTCTAAATCTCCAAGCTCCATTATCACTGTGGGATCATATCTTAGCGTTGGAGCAATTAATTTCTCGTCCGTGGTTGATTCGTCATCGCAAATTGTAAGTATTCCATACTTTAATCCCTTAATTTCTTCATTTGATTCCCTCTTTGATTTCATAAATGGTGGGCTGATTTGAAGCCCCAATTGTGGTCCCTTTTTGCTCAATTATTGACCATGCGCTTCTGGGATGGTAAGGAACACTTTGGTGTTTTTTGTTTTTTGTTTTGGGTTGCAGGGCCCACGAGCCTGTTTGCAACCTGAATTTTGACATGGTTATATTTATAGCATTATGGGTGTCGTTAGCTTCATATTAATGTGTAGATTATTATGTTGATAGTAGTTTTGCGATTTAGAGCTTCCCACAGAAATTCGAGCTTGGACGATGCCGTCCCCGCAGCTAGTCATTGGACGACAGGTAGGTTATGGATTTTCCTACCTAGACTCTGCATATATAGGCTATAACCGCATTAATTAGTATCCTTGGGTGGGTTGTATTAGGTTGGTACCCCAGACGTTGCCTATTTTTTCTGTCCATTTATTTCATACGTTGATTGTAGAATTCGTGTAGTATTGTATATTACCCTTGTGGTCCTGTGTGGCCTTGTATTGACTCTAGAACATAGATGGTGGGTTATTTGGGAATTTCCACGAGTCCCGGACATAGAGATATTATTCTACGCTGGTTATGATTGTTGTAGAGCTGTTGAGCCTGTACATGGATGATAGGAATGTTTGTGAGCCATTTTGGGCTACTCTATTGTTTGCGAGCATATCATTCATGAAAAAGGTTTTCCCTGCATGTTTTACTACTAATTTGGCTTTCGGCCTTCTATAATTGATTTTCTAAACTTTGCATGGCCCCGAGGGCCCATTTTCGGTATTACAACTTTGAAATGGTTTTGAAACTGGCTTTTACGAAACCTCTCGGAGTAGTGGGGATATTATGGTGATTTGATTACTGGTCTTCATTCTAATACTAGGCTCGGCTGGGCCGTAGCACTCGATATTGCTTTCTACGGGTTTAGATCCGGATACGAGCCGAGCACCCTGTTTAGGGATTATGATACTTGATTTCTGTTTTAGACCAGGATACGCTCTGGGCACCCTCGATGAGGGTTATTGAGACATGACTACTTTTTTAGATGCGAATACGCTCCAGGCACCCTTGATGGGGGTTATTGAGATTACTACTTGTAATGACCCTTTCGGTCATTTTCACGTATAAGTTTTGAAGTCAAGCAAATCGACAAAAGATATCGTAAGATCTTTAACAAATTTTCTGAACTTTGGGTCAAATGTCTCAGGGCTTTTCTCTCAATATATAAAGAGTTATAAGTCCCCCGAAATACCAAATCGAAGGTCTATGAGTCAGGTTTCCAACACACAAAACCTCACGTCCAACTGATCTCGGAGTAAAGGGTTATAGCTGTTTTACCGCGGACTGTCTGGCAGAAAATGGGTTGCGAATCGGGTCGGGTCAAACTCGATTTAAGCCTCGACTTCACGTTTTAAAACGCTATTTCAGTTCCAAAACAGTGATAAAACATAAGGGAGGATCCCGAGAGAATTCTTGAGTATCAAAATCGTGCGTTGGCGAATTACGAGCCTGAACTTAAGAATTTTATTAGCATCGTGCGTATATTTGAAAATATTTTATTTAAAAGTTGAATTTGGTAAAAACTATATTAGTATTGCCTTTTCAAAATATTTTAAAGGTTTATGGGAAATATTTTTAAAATGTTATAATTGTATATGTATTTATTTTATAAAGTTTTTATACATTGTATTATTTTAATGGAGATAGTAAACTTAATTACGTTGAAATTTATTAATATAATATAGTAGGTTTTGTTTGAAATAATTTTCTATGAATTATGGTATATTTAAAATATTATATTTATTTTACCACGAACTTATGCAATACCCGAGTATATAAATAACGGGACAAAAATATTGTTTTGTTGCCTTGCAATTGCCACCTCCACTCCACATGTAGGTGGAGGGAGTGGCCAGCAAGCATTATCAGCAAATGGTGGCAGCATATAACATAAGTCTTCATAGGTGGCATTAATGGGATTAATGATCACTTTATCCTTTCATTTGTTTGTTACTAATATATGGGTGGCCAATAATCCCTACTCATCACTTTCTATTGCAAAATGCAATTCTGGAGCTTTCTCATGTATGTGCTTGCAGATACGTATTCACGTTAGTAAGGAATACTTTTCCTAGTCAAGTTATTCAAGCCCGAGTTCAAGTTTGATTTCGTGTTGGGGATTTTTCGGAGAGGTTCAGGCTTGTCATCGGACGACAGGTAGGTTACGGTTTATTTTCCCTAGACTCCGCATATATAGAATAAAATTGTATTAATGGGCATCCTTGGGTTGTTTTATTAGGTTGGTACCACAGACCTCGACCGCTTTATTCATGTCCGCCTACTTTTGTTCCTCCGTTGCTTGTAGTGTTTGCCGATATATTTTATTTACCCTTGCGGTCCTGTGAGGCCTTGTTGACTCTGGAACATAGGAGGTGGGATTTTGGGAATGTCCGCGAGTCCCGGGCATAGAATTATCCTTCTAGGCTGGTTATGCTTGCTGAGTAGCTGTGGGCCTGTGCAGGGTCGATAGGTTGATTGTGAGCTGCTGGGCAGCTATTGTGTGTGATCATACCATTTTCATGCATATAAAGAGGTTTTATCCATGTTTTACTATGGTTTTGGCTTCGGGCCTACTGGCACTATTTTCTAAACTTTGCATGGCCCGGGGGGCCCATTTTTTATGGAAATGATTTGGAAATGGTTGATTTAACTTGTGAATATTTTTGGGAAAGAAAGTAAGATTATGGTTAAAATCATCAGTTTCACGATTATTGCTAGACTCGGCAGGGCCGGGGTGCTAGTTGAGTTTTCTTGTTACTTGAGATGATTTTTAGCCTCGGTCGGACCGAGCACTTGAGATGACTTTTTACTGTTTAGACCCGATTATTCCCGGGCACCCTTGGAGGGGTTTTTGAGATATTTTCCTACTATTTTTAGTCCTGGACAGGGTCTGGGCATTGCATATTCGAGACTGGGTCTCCATCCTGATACCGGACTTGCTTCCGGAGGACATGTTCTGATACTGAGTTTTAGTATGGGGTCTGGGACCTCCATGGACCTTGCCATCCGGGCCAGGGGCTACGGGCTGCATGTGCCGGAGGAGGGATATACGGTGGAGTAGAGGTATACGGGCAGTGTCCTTCCATGGAACCTACCTGCTGGGCCGGATCGGCGCCGGAGGAGGTACATACAGAGATACCATGGCACTTGAGATCTTCATGCATCATATCACTCATTGTTTGAGGCTCCACCCTTGTTTGTTGTTTGTTGATTGTACGCTCCGGTAGTATGGGATGCCGGAGGGTTTGTTTTCACTTGTTTGTGTTCCTCGATTGTATGGGCGGCCGGGGGACTGTAGGTAGACTTTTGCTATTTATTTACAAAATTGTTCTCTATTATGGATAACTGTGAGATTGGTTACTGCTAGACTGTTAGTTTCTGGATTTGAGATTGATATGATTAGTTGAGTTTGATTCATGTCTCTGAGCATGTCTATCATTACTCTTTCTCTCTTCTTCTTACACTTGAGGTTACCGGTATACCGTCCATTTCGTAAACTTATTTTGTATACACCGTTGTTGCAAGGACCCCAGGTGCGTTATTTCTTACTTTCACCTGGGCCTATGGTGTGTATATTCTGCTTACTAGCCTCACATGTGGTTCTGTTGATTTCCCTCTGGGCTAGTTCCTGTGTACCTTTCGTTGATTTCTGTGACTACTTGCTTCTATTCTGTCTATTACTACGCTTTTATCTTATATGTGCCCAGTCGGCCTATGATACCTACTGGGTACCTTATGCTTCGCATTTGGTGCTCACCCCTACCCCCTGCATCTTTGGGTGCAGATCCTAGCGTGGGCCATCGCCGTTAGATCGTTGTGATTCGTGCTTGGAGATCTGTTGGGGACTACTTCAGGCTGAGGGTGAGCTCTTGGCGATCGGAGCTTAGCTTTAGTTTATCTTTTGCTTTATGTACTCTATTACCATTCAGAGACATATGTATATATAGTTTTGGTTTATTTGCACTCCATATATGTAGTTTGGCTCTATACTATGATACCAGGTCTTGGGGTTTGGTTTAGTTTCCGCATATGTATATATTTATATCCCTGTTATCTATTTTACTCGTCTTGTTCCCTTATTTGCTAGATAGTAGCCCATTACTAACTGTTCTGGGCTACGGGGATTGGTTCACCTACCGGGGGTTGTAGGTGCCATCATGACCGAGAAATTGGGTCGTGACAATGTAATCCTTCATTGATATCAAGAGTCATAGGTTGATTATATAGTCCGTAAATATAAAATAACGTTTCTGTAATTTTACAGCGTGCAATTGGGTATAGTAAATTAATTTTTTGACACTGATTTTAAAAAAAATTGAATCAGTATTTAAATTGCTTTTGAATCTGAAATTAATTTTAAGAAATGAAAAGATACTTTTTTTTTTCTCAAGAACATCTAAAAAACGTTTTAGAGATCTAAAAATAAAAAATAAAATATTGAAACGATCTGAAAAATATTTCAGAGATTTGAAAAAAAAATGCTTTTAACAAGATCTGAAATTTTTTTAAAAAAAGACTCTTTTAACAGATCTGAATGTCCAAAAAATAAAATAAAAAGTTCTTTTTTGTTCTTTCAAAAAAGATCTGAAAATACGTTCCAAAGATCTAGAATAAAAAAATAGTTTTTTTTTTCTCCATTGATATGTGATGGAAATGAAGGAAGAGAAAGAAGAGAAGGAGAAATATGTTTCTTTCAATTTTTTCTATTTTTTAAAAAAAGTTTATTTGAAAAAAGAGATTTTTTGTCACTGATCAGGAAAACAAAAAAAAAAGGTTTTTTCTGTTTTTATTTTCTTTGAACACAGATCTGAATAATCTTTTTTTAAAATAAAGGGACATTTGAAGCTTGGTGCTCCATACCGGCGGCAATAAATTGAAAGAAGAAGAAGACACTTAGATATTCTTAAAATCTGCTTATTGAGTCTTTTAATGAGCATGACTAGTCAATAGGCCTTTTTTTCTTTTTAATTTGCTGAAAAATTTAAAGTTTAGAGTCACATGAGATTCTACTCTCTCTTTTTCAACAATGGCAGATTTAAAATTGTTGATTAATTTATTTTTGGGCTAATGGTCTGATTATAAATTATAATTTAATAAAAATAAATTTTAGATTATAAAAATTGATCAAATGGACCTAATTTTCAGAATATAAATTTTGTATTTATATTTAAAGAAGTCATAATTATTTTATCATCTCAATTGCTTAAAATTTGTTATTATGTTGAGCATGATTTTAATTAGTTTAACATTAAATTTATTTTCTATTTTGTTTAGCCTGTTTAAGATATTAATTTATTTAACATTAATCTTTTTATGTGTTCAACATGCATGAAATGTTAATTAATTTACCATTAAAATTATTAGCTATTCTGTTTAGCATGCTTAAAATATTAATTTGTTTAATATTAATTTTTTTAATGTGTTCATCATGCATGAAATGTTAATTAATTTAACATTAAATTTAATTACTATTTTGATTAGCATGCTTAAAATATTAATTTGTTTAACATTAATTATTTTTTGATATGATTCAAAATGCATGAAATGATGTTAAATAATTTAAATGTTTTTTATATTTTATATTAGCATGAAATAAATGTTAATTAGTTTATGTAATGACACTTCCTATCATTCCCGCATTTTTGCTTTTTTTGTACTGTTAGAGCTGGCTTGTAGAGGCTCCAAGTCATTTATAATTTGTTTGGACCGGTGGTTCAGTTTTCAGGCCATTCATCAGGTCTTTATGTAACGATCGGGTCTGTCATTACGGGTAGTCCAATCGTGCCAAGTTTTAGAGTTAGAAAACTCTGGTTTTGGGGGTTTGAAATTCTAGGCTAGGCTAGTCTCGGTCGGTTTTGGGGCGAGGTGGAGTCTAGGGCAATCCGGGTAAGAATTGGATTGATGTCTTGTGTTGAGCTAGTTTTCCTCGTAGCTAACACATAGAGGAGTCTGGGGGACTTTTCGGAATCGAATTCGGGTAAGTAGAATCCCCAGAATCATGATTGACGTGAAGGGGTTATTTATGATCGTCGGGGGAAGTAAGTATGTTATAAAATGGGCAAATTTTGGATATTTCCAAACTTTTTGTCCATGACGAGCGCAACTGCTCCGCCATAGCGACCTTTGCTGTAGCGAAGAAATTACCGCTACAACAGAAGTCAACGTCGGTCAGTCTCCGCCATAGCGGATGACTTAGATACGGTAGTACCGCTATAGCGGAGCAGACCGCTATAGCGGAGTGTGACGGGATTTAATGCAGAAACTTCTCCAAAACAGTTCAGTTTTTCTTGAAATGTTTTGGGAGAAGAAGGGTACGATTTTGGGCGATTTCTACCAGTTTTCCACTATTTTTTGACCTAAAGCTAAGGTTTCTACTCTCCAATATTCGTACTACTTTTTCTACGCAGTAGAATTGCTAGGAGGGAAATTGGGGAAAGGTTGGAATAACCTAGGGATGGTAGAATCTGGGGAAGAAGGGGGATTCTAGGCATGAAAGTTCTTGGGTATTGTTAAAAGTAAGGTTTTATGATCACATATTGCTAAATTATCTATTTTTATCCATGAAAATGATAGAACTAGAGAAATTAATGGTGGGAAGCCCGGGAAAAAGGGTAGGATGATCATGGGTAGCCTGGGGGTCTGGGATTTAGTGTAATCCGGGTAATGTGCAGGCCTTGTTTGTTAATTTGAGTACTTGTATATTGTTTTAGACCAAGAACGAGAGAGGAATCCGAAACACGGGAAAGCTCGGGTTGAGTAGAGCTTGGATCATTTCGAGGTAGGTGATGGCTTACGATTCCTGTGAATGTTGTATGTTCTTGTACTCATATCTAAGTGTTTGTATGAATTAAATTGCTTAGGGGAATTGTTTAGAATGTCTAAGGGTCCTTGTTACAGTCTGTGGATTGAACAGTGTTTTGTTTGTTGGTTTTACAAGATGTTTGTTCATTATTTTGACTGTGAATTGTTGACATTCGGTTGGCTCGGGTACCACGCCTAGTAGAAAATACTGACGGTTGGCTTGGGTACCACGCCTGGTACGGGTATAACAAATGGTTGGCTCGAGTACCACGCCTGGTACGGGTTTATTTTACTGCATCATTGCATTGATATTGCTGTATTGCATTGATATTGTTGCATTGCATTGACTGTTATTGGTTCCGTGAGTGGATCGGGCTATTCTATTGAACTGTGATATTCGTTGTGGTCTTTGAGTGACCAGGAATCCTGTTATATCTGTGTAGTTGGTCCTTGTTTAGGCCGGATTGTCTTTTAACACTTAGGTGTTGTTTAAAAGGGATCTCAGGGTGTGTCCGATCTAGGCGAAAAGGATGATTTATTGTGTTTTGTGATTGTGGATTATAGTTGTATGTGGTGGAGTTCAGGTGGGAACAAGCTAGGTAGAGACTTGTAGTCTGGGGAGCCTATTGACTTGTTGCATATTTTCCGTACTTATACTTGATTTGTTGTACTGTTCATACACTGTTTATTTGGAACTGGCTGATGATCCTACCAGTACAAAGTGGTGGTGTACTGATACTACACTTGCTTTTCTTCTTGTGAGTACAGGAAATCTTCCAGCGGCTGAGACACGATCTCATCTGTAGTACCAGCGTTTCCAGACTTCAAGGGTGAGCTGCTTCGGTCGAGCTTCCCTGAACCTATCATTAGAGTTGTAGCCCATTTGTTTCGGGCTTAGACTATTTCTATTATTTTGGGGTTGCATCCCCGTACTCTAGATATTGGTAGAATTATTTGGTACTGCGACTTTCAGATTCTAGGGGGTAATTTCCGCAGGTTAACTTAATGAAGTTTTATTGTCATTATCATTGAATTGCTAGTTTACTTTTATGCACTGGTTTTAAGCTGTTAGGACGATTAAGTTCGGGGAAGTGATGGTTTGCTCACCCGGAGGTTGGGTGAGTGTCACTCACGGCGGTTTGGATCGTGACAAAGATGGTATCAGAGCCCTAGGTTCATTGATCTCGTCGTACCAAACATGTCTAGTAGAGCCTTGCGAAATGGTGCGGAGACATCCGTACTTTTCTTCTAGAGGCTATAGGGCTTTAGGAAAACTATCTCTTCCTTTTTTCCTTCGTCCTATAACTCAATTCCAATTGGTATCTGGTGATACAAATTGGTAACTAATCTCATTCAATCTTCTGTCCGCAGATGGGTAACACAAGGAGCAACGGAGCTAGAGCAGCGGTCCCAGTAGTGAGCCCGTCTGTCCGTGGTAGAGGCAGGAGTAGGTGTAGAGGATGAGGTAGAGCCACACCCGCCAGGGGTAGGGCTCGAGCTGCTGTTGATGCATGTGAGGCAACCCCTCCCCCATCTCAGGAACATGTTGCTGAAGATGTAGAAGTTGTGGCGGAAGATGGTGAGGCGCAGGAGGAGGAGACACTAGTTGGGGGTGCAGGCCTTCCTACTATGACACCAGAAACCTTTCAATAGGCATGGAATATTTTGAGTGATTTGGCTGGTACTGGAGCCATACCCGCAACTTTTGAAAAATAGGCCTTGGATACTCAGCCAGCGGCAACTACAACGCCTAGGATTGATGCAGCCTCAGGCACGAATGACTTTTTCATGCCAATGCTAGGCCCAGTTATGACAGGGAATGAGCATGAGATGCTGACCAAGTTTCTCAAGCTGAAACCTTCTACATTTTAGGGTACTGATAGGGAGTATGCTTATGAGTTCATCTTGGATTGCTATGAGAGGTTGCACAAGTTGGGTATTGTACGTCAGCATGGGGTTGAGTTTGTCACATTTTAGTTGTAGGATGATGCCAAACAGTGGTGGAGGTCTCATGTGGAGTGTCGGTCTTCTGTTCTACCCCCACTGACTTGGGAACAGTTCCACGCTTTGTTTTTAGAGAAGTACGTACCCCGTACTTTGAGGGACCAGAAGAAAGATGATTTCTTCAACTTGGAGCAGGGTGGCATGTCAGTCTTTGCTTACGAGGCAAAATTCCATGCCTTGTCTCGGTTTGCCACACAACTATTGGGTTCCGAGGAGGAACGAATCCGGTTGTTTGTGAAAGGTTGAACACTGAGCTGCAGGTACTGTCAGTGCATATGACTTCTTCAGGAAAGGGCTTTAATGATGTGGTGGATTATGTGAAGCAACTTGAGGGAGTCAGGCAGATGCGGCAGGCAAAGGCATTGGCCAAGATGCCCCGGAATAAGGGAAATTATGGTATCTCACATTCCAGGTGTCATAATCAGCAGCTATACGGGGTTTCATCACCGAACTATAGATATTGGTAGAATTATTTGGTACTGCGACTTTCAGATTCTAGGGGGTAATTTCCGCAGGTTAACTTAATGAAGTTTTATTATCATTATCATTGAATTGCTAGTTTACTTTTATGCATTGGTTTTAAGCTGTTAGGATGATTAAGTTCGGGGAAGTGATGGTTCGCTCACACGGAGGTTGGGTGAGTGTCACTCACGGCGTTTTGGGTCGTGACAAAGATGGTATTAGAGTCCTAGGTTCATTGATCTTATCATACTAAACAGGTTTAGTAGAGCCTTGCAGAATGGTGCAGAGACGTCCGTACTTTTCTTCGAGAGGCTATGGGGCTTTAGGAAAACTATCTCTTCCTTCTTTCCTTCGTGCTATAACTCAATTCCAATTGGTATCTAGTGATACAAATTGGTATCTAATCTCATTCAATCTTCTGTCCGCAAATGGGTAACACAAGGAGCAACGGAGCTAGAGCAGCGGTCCCAGTAACGGGCCCGACTGTCCTTGGTAGAGGCAGGAGTAGGTGAAGAGGATGAGGTGGAGCCACACCCGCCAGGGGTAGGGCTTGAGCTGCTGTTAATGTATGTGAGGCAACCCCTCTCCCACCTCAGGAACAGGTTGCTGAAGATGTAGAAGTTGTGGCTGAAGATGGTGAGGCGCAGGAGGAGGAGGCACCGGTTGGGGGTGCAGGCCTTCCTACTGTGACACCAGAAACCTTTCAACAGGCTTGGAATATTTTGAGTGATTTGGTTGGTACTGGAGCCATACTCGCGGCTTTTGAAAACCAGGCCTTGGATACTCAGCCAGCGGCTACTACAACGCCTAGGATGGATACACCGTCAGGCACGAATGACTTCTTCAGGCCAATTCTAGGCCAGTGATGACAGGGAATGAGCATGAGATGCTGACCAAGTTTCTCAAGCTGAAACCTTCTACATTTCAGTGTACTGATAAGGAGGATGCTTATGAGTTCATCTTGGATTGATATTAGAGGTTTCACATGTTGGGAATTGTACGTCAGCATGCAGTTGAGTTTGTCACATTTTAGTTGTAGGGTGATTCCAAGCAGTGGTGGAGGTCTCATGTGGAGTATCGATCTTCTGTTCTACCCCCACTGACTTGGGAATAGTTCCACACTTTGGTTTTAGAAAAGTACGTACCCCGTACTTTGAGGGACCAGAAGAAAGATGAGTTCTTCAACTTGGAGCAGGGTGGCATGTCAGTCTCTGCTTACGAGACAAAATTCCATGCCTTGTCTCATTTTGCCACACAACTATTGGGTTCCGAGGAGGAACGGGTCCAGTTGTTTGTGAAAGGTTGAACACTGAGCTGCAGGTACTGCCACTGCATATGACCTCTTCAGGAAAGGGCTTTAATGATGTGGTGGATTATGTGAAGCAACTTGAGGGAGTCAGGCACATGGGGCAGGCTAAGACATTGGCCAAGAAACCCTGGAATGAGGGAAATTATGGTGGCTCACATTCCAGGGGTCATAATCAGCAGGTATACGGGGTTTCATCCCCGTACTCTAGATATTGGTAGAATTATTTGGTACTGCGACTTTCAGATTCTAGGGTGTAATTTCCACAGGTTAACTTAATGAAATTTTATTGTCATTATCATTGAATTTCTAGTTTACTTTTATGCACTGGTTTTAAGCTGTTAGGATGATTAAGTTCGGGGAAGTGATGGTTCGCTCACCCTGAGGTTGGGTGAGTGTCACTCATAGCGGTTTGGGTCGTGAAAAAGGTGGTATAAGAGCCCTAGGTTCATTGATCTCGTCGTACTAATCAGATTTAGTAGAGACTTGCGGAATGGTGCGGAGACGTCCGTACTTTTTTTCGAGAGGCTATGGGGCTTTAGGAAAACTATCTCTTCCTTCTTTCCTTCATGCTATAACTCAATTCCAATTGGTATCTGGTGATACAAATTGGTATCTAATCTCATTCAATCTTCTGTCTGCATATGGGTAACACAAGGAGCAACGGAGCTAGAGCAGCGGTCCCAGTACCGAGCCCGGCTGTCCGTGGTAGAGGCAGGAGTAGGTGAAGAGGATGAGGTAGAGCCACACCCGCCAGGGGTAGGGCTCGAGCTGCTGTTGATGCATGTGAGGCAACCCCTCCCCCACCTCAGGAACATGCTGCTGAAGATGTAGAAGTTGTGGCTGAAGATAGTGAGGCGCAAGAGGAGGAGGCACCGGTTCGGGGTGCAGGCCTTCCTACTGTGACACCAGAATCCTTTCAACAGGCTTTGAATATTTTGAGTGATTTGTTTGGTACTGGAGCCATACTCGCAACTTTCGAAAACCAGGCCTTGGATACTCAGCCAGCGGCTACTACCGCGCCTAGGATGGATGCAGCCTCAGGCACGAATGACTTCTTCAGGCCAATGCTAGGCCAGTGATGACAGGGAATGAGCATGAGATGCTGACCTAGTTTCTCAAGCTGAAACCTTCTACATTTCAGGGTACTGATAGGGAGGATGCTTATGAGTTCATCTTGGATTGCTATGAGAGGTTGCACAAGTTGGGTATTGTACATCAGCATGGGGTTGAGTTTGTCACATTTTAGTTGTAGGGTGATGCCAAGCAGTGGTGGAGGTCTCATGTGGAGTTTCGGTCTTCTGTTTACCCCCACTGACATGGGAACAGTTCCACGCTTTGTGTTTAGAGAAGTACGTACCCCGTACTTTGAGGGACCAGAAGAAAGATGAGTTCTTCAACTTGGAGCAGGGTGGCATGTCAGTCTCTGCTTAAGAGGCAAAATTCCATGCCATGTCTCATTTTGCCATACAACTATTGGGTTCCGAGGAGGAACGGGTCCGGTTGTTTGTGAAATGATAAACACTGAGCTGCAGGTACTACCAGTGCATATGACCTCTTCAAGAAAGGGCTTTAATGATGTGGTGGTATGTGAAGCAACTTGAGGGAGTCAGGCACATGGGGCAGGCTAAGACATTGGCCAAGAAACCCTGGAATGAGGGAAATTATGGTGGCTCACATTCCAGGGGTCATAATCAGCAGGTATACGGGGTTTCATCCCCGTACTCTAGATATTGGTAGAATTATTTGGTACTGTGACTTTCAGATTCTAGGGTGTAATTTCCACAGGTTAACTTAATGAAATTTTATTGTCATTATCATTGAATTTCTAGTTTACTTTTATGCACTGGTTTTAAGCTGTTAAGATGATTAAGTTCGGGGAAGTGATGGTTCGCTCACACGGAGGTTGGGTGAGTGTCACTCACGGCGGTTTGGGTCGTGACAAAGATGGTATCAGAGCCCTAGGTTCAATGATCTCGTCATACTAAACAGGTTTAGTAAAGCCTTACGGAATGGTGCGGAGACATCCGTACTTTTCTTCGAGAGGCTATGGGGCTTTAGGAAAACTATCTCTTCCTTCTTTCCTTCGTGCTATAACTCAATTCCAATTGGTATCTGGTGATACAAATTGGTATCTAATCTCATTCAATCTTCTGTCCGCAGATGGGTAACACAAGGAGCAACGGAGCTAGAGCTGCGGTCCCAGTAGCGGGCCCAGCTGTCTGTGCTAGAGGCAGGAGTAGGTGCAGAGGATGAGGTGGAGCCACAACCACCAAGGGTAGGGCTCGAGCTGCAGTTGCTTCATGTGAGGCAACCCCTCCCCCACCTCAGGAACATGTTGCTGAAGATGTAAAAGTTGTGGCTGAAGAGGGTGAGGTGTAGGAGGAGGAGGCAATGGTTGGGGGTGTAGGCCTTCCTACTGTTACACCAGAAACCTTTCAACAAGCTTGGAATATTTTGAGTGATTTTGTTGGTATTGGATCTATACTCGCGGCTTTTGAAAACCAGGCCTTGGATACTGAGCAAGCAACTACCACAACGCCTAGGATGGATGCAGCCTCAGGCACGAATGACTTCTTCAGGCCAATGCTAGGCCAGTGATGACAGGGAATGAGCATGAGATGCTGACCAAGTTTCTCAAGCTGAAACCTTCTACATTTCCGGGTACTATAGGTAGGATGCTTATGAGTTCATCTTGGATTGCTATGAGAGGTTGCACAAGTTGGGTATTTTACGTCAGCATGGGGTTGAGTTTGTCACATTTTAGTTGTAGGGTGATGCCAAGAAGTAGTGGAGGTCTCATGTGGAGTGTCAGTCTTCTGTTCTACCCCCACTGACTTGGGAACAGTTCCACACTTTGTTTTTAGAGAAGTACGTACCCCGTACTTTGAGGGACTAGAAGAAAGATGATTTCTTCAACTTGGAGCAGGGTGGTATGTCAGTCTCTGCTTACGAGGCAAAATTCCACGCCTTGTCTCATTTTGCCACACAACTATTGGGTTTCGAGGAGGAACGGGTTTGGTTGTTTATGAAAGGTTGATCACTGAGCTGCAGGTACTGTCAGTGCATATGACCTCTTCAGGAAAAGGCTTTAATGATGTGGTGGATTATGTGAGGCAACTTGAGGGAGTCAGGCAGACGGGGCAGGCTAAGGAATTGGCCAAGAAGTCCCGAAATGATGTAAATTATGGTGGCTCACATTCCAGGGCTCATAATCAGCAGGTATACGGGGTTGCATCCCCATACTCTAGATATTGGTAGAATTATTTGGTACTTTGAGTTTCAGATTCTAGGGGGTAATTTCCGCAGGTTAACTTAATGAAGTTTTATTGTAATTATCATTGAATTGCTAGTTTACTTTTATGTATTGGTTTTAAGCTGTTAGGATGATTAATTTTGAGGAAGTGATGGTTCGCTCACCCGGAGGTTGGGTGAGTGTCACTCACGGCAGTTTGGGTCGTGACAAATATGGTATCATAGCCCTAGGTTCATTGATCTCGTCGTACCAAACAGGTCTAATAGAGCCTTTTGGAATGGTGCGAAGACGTCCGTACTTTTCTTCGAGAGGATATGGGGCTTTAGGAAAACTATCTCTTCTTTCTTTCCTTCATGCTATAACTCAATTCCAATTGGTATCTGGTGATAAAAATTAGTATCTAATCTCATTCAATCTTCTGTCCGCAGATGGGTAACACAAGGAGCAACGGAGCTAGAGCTGCGGTCCCAGTAGTGGGCCCAGCTGTCTGTGGTAGAGACAGGAGTAGGTGCAGAGGATTAGGTAGACCCACACCCGCCAGGGGTAGGGCTCGAGTTGCTGTTGATGCATGAGAGCAACCCCTCCCTCACCTCAGGAACATGTTGCTAAAAATGTAGAAGTTGTGGCTGAAAATGGTGAGGCGCAGGAGGAGGAGGCACCGGTTGAGGGTGCAGGCCTTTCTACTATGTCACCAGAAACCTTTCAACAGGCTTGGAATATTTTGAGTGATTTGGTTGGTACTGGAGCCATACCCGCAGCTTTTGAAAAATAGGCCTTGGATACTCAGCGAGCGGCTACTACAACGCCTAGGATGGATGTAGCCTCAGGCACGAATGACTTTTTCAGGCCAATGTTAGGCCCAATGATGACAGGGAATGAGCATGAGATGCTGACCAAGTTTCTCAAGCTGAAACCTTCTACATTTTAGGGTACTGATAGGGAGGATGCTTATGAGTTCATCTTGGGTTGCTATGAGAGGTTGCACTAGTTGGGTATTGTACGTCAACATGGGGTTGAGTTTGTCACATTTTAGTTATAGGGAGATGCCAAGCAGTGGTGGAGGTCTCATGTGGAGTATCGGTCTTGTGTTCTACCCTCACTAACTTGGGAACATTTCCGCGCTTTGTTTTTATAGAAGTACGTACCCCGTACTTTAATTGACCAGAAGAAAGATGAGTTCTTCAACTTGGAGCAGGGTGGCATTTCAGTCTCTACTTAGGAGGCAAAATTCCATGCCTTGTCTTATTTTGCCACACAACTATTAGGTTCCGAGGAGGAACGGGTCCGGTTATTTGTGAAAGGTTGAACACTAAGCTGCAGGTACTGTTAGTGCATATGACCTCTTCAGGAATGGGCTTTAATGATGTGGTGTATTATGTGAAGCAACTTGAGGGAGTCAGGCAGACGGGGCAGGCTAAGGCACTGGCCAAGAAGCCCCAGAATGAGGGAAATTATGGTGGTTCACATTCTAGGCGTCTTAATCAGCAGGTATACGGGGTTGTATCCCTGTTCTATAGATATTGGTAGAATTATTTGGTACTGTGACTTTTAAATTCTAGGAGGTAATTTTCGTAGGTTAACTTAATGAAGTTTTATTGTCATTATCATTGAATTGCTAGTTTACTTTTATGAACTGGTATTAAGCTGTTAGGACGATTAATTTCGGGGAAGTGATGGTTCACTTACTCGGAGGTTGGGTGTTACTCACGGCAGTTTGGGTTGTGACAAAGATGGTATCAGAGCCCTATGTTCATTGATCTCGTCGTACCAAACAGGTCTAGTAGAGCCTTGCAGAATGGTGCGGAGATGTCCGTACTTTTTCTTCGAGAGGCTATGGGGCTTTAGGAAAACTATCTCTTCCTTCTTTCCTTCGTGCTAAAACTCGATTCCAATTGTTATCTGGTGATACAAATTGGTATCTAATCTCATTCAATCTTCTGTCTGCAGATGGGTAACACAAGGAGCAATGGAGCTAGAGCAGCGGTCCCAGTAGCGGGCCTGGCTGTCCGTGGTAGAGACAGGAGTAGGTGCAGAGGATTAGGTAGACCTACACCCGCCAGGGGTAGGGCTCGAGTTGCTATTGATGCATGAGAGCTGTAGAAGAAAGGTGAGTTCTTCAACTTGGAGCAGAGTGGCATGTTAGTCTCTTCTTACGAGGCAAAATTCCACGCCTTGTCTCATTTTACCCCACAACTATTGGGTTTCGAGGAGGAACGGGTCCGGTTGTTTGTTAAAGGTTGAACACTGAGCTGCAGGTACTGTCAGTGCATATGACCTCTTCAGGAAAGGGCTTTAATGATGTGGTGGATTATGTGAAGCAACTTGAGGGAGTCAGGCAGACGGGTCAGGCTAAGGCATTGGCCAAGAAGCCCCGGAATGAGGTAAATTATGGTGGCTCACATTCCAGGGGTCATAATTAGCAGGTATACTTAGCCCGTCCTATCCAGTCAGCTCTGCCAGCTACTACAGGTGGTCGTCAGGGAGCTCATAATCAGTCTTCATCTCCTAGAGGCCAGAGAGCGTCTTATACATTAGCTAGCAGGCCTACACTTGACTGTGGTTGCGTCCATTATGGTGATCTGGGCCACTTTAAGAGGGATTGCCCACTCCGGCAGACAGGAAATGAAGGTCAGCAGCAGCCTAGAGCGGTGGTCCCAATAGATAGAGGCGGTAATGCTAAAGGTCGTCCACAGGGTGGGCGAGGTAACTTTTAGGGAGTTCAGGGCGACAGAGGGAACGGCAGCGCGGGCAGGGGTGTAGCGCAGCCTGTCCGAGAAGTTGCCCAGATCGATGATCAGGCTCATTACTATGCTTTTCCAGAGAGGACCAAGGTGGAAGCATCAAATGTGGTGATCACAGGTACCATTCTTGTCTGCGATAAATGGCTTAGGTATTATTTGACCCAGGTTCTACATATTCTTATGTATATGTGAGTTTTGTGTTGGGTCTGGAATTGACTTGTGATATCCTTGATTCTCCTATTCATGTTTCTACCCCGGTTGGAGAGTCTGTGATTGTGACTTATGTATATCGTGACTGTTCTGTTGTGTTTGTGGGGCTGCATACTTGAGTAGACTTGGTAATCCTGGATATGGCTGATTTTGATATTATCTTGGGCATGACCTGGCTGTCCTCTTATCATGCTGTGTTGAACTGTAACACCAAGGCTATGGCTTTAGAGATTCCGAGTGAGGATAGACTAGAGTGGGAAGGTGTGTACAGGCCTAAGCCAGTTAAGGTAATATCGTTTGTTCAGGCTAGAAAGTTAGTGGGAAGGGGGTTTCTATCCTTCTTGGCTCATCTCCGAGATGATAGTATGGAGTCCCCATCCATTGAGTCAGTTTCGGTGGTTTCTGAGTTTCTAGAGGTGTTTCCAGCGGATTTGCCTGGTATGCCTCCAGACAGAGATATAGACTTTTGCATTGATTTAGAGCCGGGCACTTATCCCATTTCTATTCCTCCATATTGTATGGCTCCGGCAGAGTTAAGGGAACTTAAGACTCAGCTGCAGGAACTCCTAGATAATGGATTTATCCATCCCAGTGCTTCACCTTGGGGTGCTTCTGTGTTGTTTGTGAAGAAAAAGGATGGTAGCATGCGCATGTGTATAGACTATAGGCAATTGAACAAGGTGACCATTCGGAATAAGTACCCTCTACCCTGCATTGATGATTGTTTGATCAGCTTCAGGGAGCATCAGTGTTTTCGAAAATTGACTTGAGGTCGGGGTACCATCAGTTGAGGATTAGGCCTGAGGGCATTCCTAAGACTGCTTTTTGGACTCGGTATGGGCATTATGAGTTCCTGGTGATGTCATTTAATTTGACCAATGCGCCAGCAACATTCATGAGTTTGATGAATGGGGTATTTAAGTCATATTTGGATTCCTTCATGATTGTGTTTATCGATGATATTTTGATCTACTCCAAGAGTAGGGAGGAGCATACTAGTCATCTCCGTATTGTGTTGGACATATTTAGACGCCAGAAGCTTTATGCAAAGTTCTCCAAGTGTGAATTTATGTTGACTTCAGTTGATTTCTTAGGGCATGTAGTGTCAGAAAAGAGAGTGATGGTAGACCCCAAGAAAATTGAAGCAGTCAAGAGTTGGGTCCGGCCTAGCTCTGTGACTGAGGTGAGGATTTTTGTTGGACTCGCAGGGTACTACCGGAGGTTTGTCAAGGATTTTGCATCTATTGTTACTCACCTGACCAGGCTGACGCAGAAAGATATACCATTCGTGTGGTCCGACAAGTGCAAGGAGAGCTTCAAAAAGCTTAAGACACTTCTGACCACAACTCCTATAATGTCCTTGTCGGTTGAAGATAAAGACTTTATTATTTACTGTGATATTTCACATTCTGGTTTGGGTGCTATGTTGATGCAGGATAAGAATGTGATAGCCTATGCATCTAGGCAGTTGAAGGTGCATGACAGGAACTACCCGACTGACAACTTGGAGTTAGCAGCAGTGGTCTTTGCACTCAAGATTTTGAGACACTATCTCTATGGTGTCAAGTGTGAGGTGTTCACCGATCATCACAATCTGCAGCATGTGTTCACTCAGAAGGATTTGAATTTGAGGCAGAGAAGGTGGATGGAGTTATTGAAGGACTATGATGTGACCATTCAATATCATCCGGGTAAGGCTAATGTGGTGGCATACGCATTGAGTTGTAAAACAGTTAGCATGGGTAGTTTGGGTTGTTTGAGGGTGTCCAAACGACCACTAGCAAGGGAAATCCGGGCCTTGGAGGCCGAGTTCATGCACTTGGGTGTTTCAGAACAGGGTGGATTATTGGCCAGCATTGAGGTCAAAGCCACCTTCGTAGAGAAAATAAAGGCTAAACAGTTTTAGGATCCAAAATTGAGTAAGCTTCGAGGTAAGGTAATATCCGGGGAATCCAGGGATGTCACTTTAGACTCTGGTGGAGTACTAAATTCAGAGGAAGGATTCGTGCTCCTCGGATTTGATGATATGGTTCATAAAATCTTGGCAGAAGCTTATGGTTCACGGTACTCCATTCATCTGGGTGTGACTAAAATGTACAGGAACTTGAGGCAGCGTTACTGGTGGCCCGGAATGAAAAGGGACATAGTTGATTTTGTGTCCAAGTGTCAGAATTGCTAGCAGGTAAAGTATGAGCACCAGAGACCTGCAGGACTACTTCAGAGGATGCCCATTCCAGAGTGGAAGAGGGAAAGGATAGCCATGGACTTTGTGGTGGGTCTTCCTAAGACATTGAGGAAGTATGACTCCATTTGGGTCATTATAGACAGGATGACCAAGTCAGCTCATTTCATTCCGGTCAGGGTAGATTACAATTCACAGCAATTGGCTAAGATCTACATGAAGGAGATTGTGAGATTGCATGGGGTGCCACTGTCCATCATTTCAGACAGGGGTACGCAGTTCACTTCTAAATTTTGGGGCAAGCTACATGAAGAGTTGGGTACACAACTCACTTTTAGCACCGCCTTCCACCCTCAGACTGATGGTCAGTCGGAGAGGACAATCTAGGTGTTGGAGGACATTCTGAGATCATGTGTGATGGACTTCAGGGGTCATTGGAACCAGTTTCTATAGTTGTGCGAGTTGTCATACAACAATAGTTATCACTCCAACATTGACATGGCACCATTCGAAGCGTTGTATGGGAGGAGCTGCAGATCACCGGTTGGTCGATTTGAGGAAGGCGATGTACAACCTTTAAGAGTGGAATTGGTAAAGGAAGCACATGAAAAGGTAATGGGCATTCAGGCCAAGTTGTTAGCTGCCCAAAGCAGGCAAAAGGAGTATGCAGATCGCAAGGTACAGGACACGAAGTTTCAGGTTGGTGAATAGGTATTGTTGAAAGTGTCACCAATGAAGGGAGTTATACGGTTTGGTAAGAAGGGCAAGCTTAGACCTCGGTTCATCGGTCCGTTTGAGGTTCTTGATATAGTAGGGCCAGTGGCTTACAAGTTAGCACTGCTGCCTAGTTTGTTGGGTATGGAGACTATATCATCAAGTGGGATGAGGTGCTTTTCGATAAGTATCTTCGTTATGAAGAGAAACCAGTCTTAATTCTTGCTCGGGATGTCCGAAGGTTGAGGACAAAGGTGATTGATATGGTAAAGGTTCAGTGGAGGAATTATCCGGTTGAGGAAGCCACTTAGGAAACCGAGAAGGATATGCGGGACAAGTACCTTCAATTGTTTGAGAATTCAGGTACTACACTTTCTTCCCATTATTTTCCGTAATATTAGATTTGATCGTTCAGGGATGAACGATGGGTAAATTGGAATCTATTGTAACGACCGGGTCTGTCATTACGGGTAGTCCAATCGTGCTAAGTTTTAGATTTAAAAAACTTTGGTTTTGGGGGTTTGAAATTCTGGGTTAGGCTAGTCTCAGTCGATTTTGGGGCGAGGTGGAGTCTAGGGAAATTTGGGTAAGGATTTGGCTGGATGTCTTGTTTTGAGCTAGTTTTCCTTGTAGCTAACACATAGAGGATTTCGGGGGACTTTTCGGAATCAAATTCGGGTAAGTAGAACCCCAAAATCGTGATTGATATGAAGGGGTTATTTTTGATTGTCGGGGGAAGCAAGTGTGTTGTAAAATGGGCAAATTTTGGAGATTTCTGAACTTTTTGTCTGTGACAAGCGCAACGGCTCTGCCATAGAGACCTCCACTAAGCAGAGTAATTACCGCTACAACAGAAGTTAACGTCGGTCAGTCTGCTATGGCGGTACCGCTATAGCGGAGCGTGACATAATTTAATGCAGAAACTTCTCCAAAATAGTTCAGTTTTTCTTGAAACATTTTGGGAGAAGAAGGGGGCGATATTGGGCGATATCTACCAGTTTTCCACTATTTTTCGACTTAAAGGTAAGGTTTTTACTCCCCAATATTCGTACTCTTTTCCTACGCGGTATAATTTCTAGGAGGGAACTTGGAAAAAGATTAGAATAACCTAGGGATGGTAGAATCCGGGGAAGAAGGGGGATTCTAGGCATGAAAGTTCTTGGGTATTGTTAAAAGTAAGGTTTTATGATCACATATTGCTAAATTCTCTATTTTTATCCATGAAAATGATAGAACTAGGGAAATTAATGGCGGGAAGCCTGGGAAAAAGAGTAGGATGATCATGGGTGGCCTGAGGGTATGGGATTTGGTGTAATCCGAGTAATGTGTATGCCTTGTTTGTTAATTTGAGTACTTATATATTGTTTTAGACCAAGAACGAGAGAGGAATCCGGAACACGAAGCTCGGGTTGAGTAGAAATACTAACGGTTAGCTCGGGTACCATGCCTGGTACGGGTATAACAAATGGTTGGCTCGGGTACTATGCCTGGTACAAATTATTAATGGTTGGCTCGGGTACCATTCTTGGTACGAGTTTATTTTTACTGCATCATTGATTGATATTGTTGCATTGCATTGATATTGTTGCATTGCATTGATATTATTGCATTGCATTGACTGTTATTGGTTCCGTGAGTGGACCGGGCTTTTCTATTAAACTATTATATTCGTTGGTGGTCCTTGAGTGACAGGGAATCCTGTTATATCTATGTAGTTGGTGTTGGTTTAGGCTGGGTTGTCTGTTTAACACTTAGGTGTTGTTTAGAAGGGATCCCAGGGTGGATCCAGGCTAGGCGAAAAGGACGATTTATTGAGTTTTGTGATTGTGGCTTAGAGTTGTATTTGGTGGAGTTAAGGTGGGAACAAGCTAGGTAGAGACTTGTAGTCTGGGATAGCCTATTGACTTGTTGAATTTTTTCTGTACTTATACTTGATTTGATGTACTGTTTATACACTGTTTATTTGGAACTGACTGATGATCCTACCAGTACACAGTGGTGGTATATTGATATTGCACTTGCTTTTCTTCTTGTGAGTACAGGCAATCTTCCAACGGCTGAGACGCGACCTCATCTGTAGTACCAGCGTTTTCAGACTTCAAGGGTGAGCTGCTTCGATCAAGCTGCCCTGAACCTATCATTAAAGTTGTAGCCCATTTGTTTCGGGCTTAGACTATTTCTGTTATTTTGGGATTGCATCCCCGTACTCTAGATATTGGTGGAATTGTTTGGTACTGCAACTTTCAGAATCTAAGGGGTAATTTCTGCAGGTTAACTTAATGAAGTTTTATTGTCATTATCATTGAATTGCTAGTTTACTTTTTTGCATTGGTTTTGAGTTGTTACGACGATTAAGTTTGGGGAAGTGATGGTTCGCTCACCCGGGGGTTGGGTGAGTGCCACTCACGGCGGTCTGGGTTGTGACACTTTATGACTTTTTTTTCTGTATTAGAGCTTTAACTTAGAAAATCATTAATTTTAGACAACATTCCTAGCTAGCGTGCTCGGAATTGAATTCTAATAGTTTCGTTAGCTCCGGAACGTGAATTTTAGTCTAGTTAGAACTTTAGTCGGGGCCTGAGAACTTTCGATATGATTCTATCTCACTTTTTGAGATTTCAGGCTAGTTAGAGTTAGAAGTTTGACTTTGGTCAACTTTTGATGATCGGAGTGTCGAATTCAAAATTTGACGGTTCCATCAGCTCTGGAATATCGAGTTTGAATTAGGTAGGTGGTTGGTTCGGGTTCCAGGTGAGCCGAGCTCATTTTTTGTGTTTGGTTGGAATTCACAAGTGTTGACTTGGGTCAACATTTCAACGAGCCGACCTCGTAAGGAAATTTCGCTTATTCTGTTCAATCTGGAACATCATTTCCACTCTAGTTACATTTTTAGTTTGCGTGTATCAAGTTTTGATTGTGCCCAGAACCCTGTGGGAGTGTTTCTAAAATTGAATGATTTTCTGTAGCAGAGCAGTGCTCAGCGTGAGTGCACTAAAGCACCGCAATCGTGCCCTTGGCGCTATCATCCTTCAGCACAATCGCATCTCGACACCGCAATCACGCAGCTGTGTGACCTATAATATAAAAGTTGGTTCCCTCGAATTTTCAGCCATTATCTCTTTTCCCCTCACTCTAAACCCTCTTTCACACTGGAATCTTGGGAAAAATCATATCCTAGTCGTGGAAATTCATCGATTGGTGGATTTTATTGTTTCCCTCTTTGTTTTGGTAAGTCCGTCTTCAACAATTCTTCCATAGCCATGGCTAAACCTCCATTAATGCTTCTTAACTTAGCTTGGGGGTTGATACTTATATTTTAGCTGCTTGTTTGGGTCTGATCATTCATTGAGACACGTGTTGACCTTGTTTCCTTCCTCCGTGGTACATAATTCTCCGTTTTTATTCTTTATTATGTAAATTTTTTGCATTTTTGATCACTCTTCATCTTCGGGCTATTTTAGGCCCTTTCCATGCCCGAATTGGGCTCAAGCTTCGAGCATGTGTTCCTGGCTATGTCAGAAACCTCGTGGTAACTTTTATTTTTGGTTCTGCATTATGGGGCCCACAATTCCGCTTTTGACCAAGATTTTAATCCGACTAAATTATTATCATTATGGGTATCATTAGCTTCGTATTAATGAGTAGATTATGTTATTGATAGTGTGATTGCTATTCGAGGCTTCTCGGAGAAGTTTGGGCTTGAGCGATGGCTTTCTTTCACGACTCAAAATCTCTTTAGGCCGTGAGGGCACCCACCATCCCCATAGGTGAACCCTTTTCCTTTACTAACCATTTTATAATATAAATAATGTGGGAATAATGTAAGAATAAACAACCAATTCTTATAAATGCTGAATAAATGAGTTTCAATTCAAACTACCCCAAGACTTGATGACACCAGTACAAGAGCATCTACGAATACGAAATAAGTCTGTAAAAACTAAAATCACTGTCTGGAATAAAGTAAGAAAGAAAACATAAAGAATCTCTAGAATCCAGTACTGCCGAAGAGAAATTAGCTCACTCTGAATCCTCACTGCAGCAGCCTCGAACACAAACAACAAGTCAAGTATTCCTAGTACCTGGTTTAGTTCCTGCACGCAAAAAGGTGCAACAAGTATAGAGTGAGTACGAAAAATACGTGTACTCAGCAAGCTTTGATTACTAACTTCTTCTAGAAGCGATAACGAGATGTATCTTAAAATTTCTCTTCTTCACAAGTATAATTTTTCCACAATATAAGTCACCACAACACAACAAAAAAGGCACGTATCTAGTATAATTCAATATGGAGTGCAATGAAGATGAAATGTAATGCAATACAATGCACTGGCCAAAAGTAAAACAATATGTACCCGCCGAAACCATTTTCCATCGGCACAATAAAATCCGCCAGAACCATTTCCCATCTGCATAATAAGACCCGCCAGAACTATTTTTCATCGGCATAATAAACCCACCAAAACTATTTCCCATCGGCATAGTAAGAACCTAAATTTCATAAATAATCACAGTACCACTTGCCGGAACCATTTTCTATCGACTTAATAAGAATATGAATTTTATAAATAATTAGTGGGCAATATCAACCAGCAATTATCATGCAACAATGAGAGTGATATGAATGAATATGTATGATCAAGTACATAAAATGAGTTTATCAATCACAATCAAATTCACATAATTCATGAGTCTCAATAGTTCAATTGTATCACAACTTATGAAATTCTATCAACCGATAATAATTTCTGTATGAATTTCCCATAGCATAGCACCGGTGCCCATATAAATGCTCGTTATCTCATTTATACGGGATCCCCTCATTACCCATTACCATTAAGTTCATTCAATACAAAAAAAATAACACTTCAAAAAGAAATTAGAAATCTCTACTTGCCTCAAAATGAAGCCCAAGTGTCAAGCTATGAGCTTGCCCTTCCGTAACGCTTCCGAACGTCAAAATCTGTTCAAATATATTATCTCCATGAGAGAATAAAGTAGCACGTCGAATTTCGCTAGAACGAATTGTTATTCCATCCCCATCAAGAATTCTTACTCTAATAACACTAGACTTAAAACCTAAATTTATCAAAATTATAGCTAATAATCACTTAATAATTCTCAAAACCTGAAGCTAAAGACAGAAAGTAAAGATCGCACTGATAAATTCTAGTACCAAAGTCCAACCCATATGCGTGCATATGCTCCATGAGTGTGTTGGTGATAACCCAAAATAATTTACCTTTAAAAAAAAAGAGCCCTGCGTCCACATTTCAAGGAGGGATAGCAGGGAAAGGAACTGCCAAACTTTCACACATATAGTGAACCAATGACCTCCACCCAACTATCATTAATACCTAATGATTGGCACCTTTTACTCTTTTTTCTTCTTTATTTTTCTTCCTAATGATTGGTTTATCATTACGCCATAATTGCTTTCTATCCCATAAATTGACATAGACTAAGTACCAACAATATCATAACAATATTAACAGACATATGTACGTATATACTGGCAAATCACAGAGTGTTTAGGCCCTCACCTTGACACCCCCTCGCCTTTACGGCGCAACTGCTCAACTCTCCATCGAAAATATTCTTTGCCTTCCTAATGATCTGAGGATTCTAAAATCTATTAACCCTTAATTCCTTTATTTTATTCTATTATTGGCATATGGGTCACATAAATAACTAAATTGTAGATTTGACCCATTAATCACTAATAAAATTAATTATTTAAAATAATCAAAATCTCAAATAGACCCTCGAAATTTGTTCGGAACTCCAAAGAAATAAACTAAATATGTAAATTGACCAAAAAATATTTCGGACCTATTGAAAATATTACAACACCAATTTGAGGTCATCTTTATTGAAGATTGACCGTGATCAAGTTCAACTTTCTTAAAACTCAAGAATCAAATCAATGACTTAAATAACTCCCGAGTACCTCAAGGGACGTACTGTCCATTTCCAGAAGTCATAAATCACGTATAAAATTTACGGGGAGGGTTAAAATGAGAAGAATAAGTAAGAATTCACAAAATGACTTGGACGGTCGTTACATCATCCACCACTAAAACAAATGTTCGTCCTCGAACGCAAAGAGAAAGAAGTACCTAAACTGTCAAAAAGATAAGGATATATGCTTCGTATATCAGACACAACCTCCCAAGTAGCTTCATCCATAGGATGATACCTCCATTGCACCTTCACAGATGCTATCTCCTTAGATCTCAGCCTATTAACCTGCCTATCCAGAATAACTTTAGGCTCCTCCTCAAATGCCAAACTTTGGTCTAACTGCACCGAATCTCATTAAATCAGATGGGAACCATCACCAAGATATTTCTTCAACATTGAAACATGGATATCAGATGAACACCTGATAAGTTTGGTGGCATAGCCAGCTCATACGCCACTTCCCCAATACGTCTGAGTATCTCAAACGAACCAATGAACCTAGGACAGAGCTTGCCTTTCTTTCTCTTAATGAGTGAGGTGTTCAGACCCTATTTCGATTACTTCATTATAGTATTCATCGATGATATTTTGATCTACTTTTGTAGTAGAGAGGAATATGAGCAACATTTGAGAATTGTGCTTCAGACTTTGAAGAAGGAGAGACTTTATGCAAAAAAAAATCTAAGTGTGAATTCTGGCTTAGTTCTGTGACATTCTTGGGGCATGTAGTAACAAATGATGGTATTATAATTGATCCAAAAAATATTGAGTCTGTTAGAGATTGGGCTAGACCTACTTCACCTACTGAAATTCAGAGTTTTGTGATCTTGGATGGTTATTATAGACGGTTTGTAGAGGTTTTCTCCTTTATTGCATCTCTACTGACAAAATTAACTCAGAAGAATATGGATTTTCAGTAGTCTGGGGAGTGTGATGTGAGCTTCCAAAAGCTTAAGACATTGTTGATTTCAGCCTAGATTTTGACCTTGCCGGTAGAATGTGAAGGTTTTATGGTGTATTGTGGTGCTTCGTGGGTTAATCTTAGGTGTGTATTAATACATAAAGGTAAGGTGATAACATATCGTTTAAGAGAGTTTAGGGTTAGCGAGAAACATAATTCTATTGATGACTTGGAGTAAGCAGCAAATGGGTTTTGCTTTACAAATTTGAAGGCGTTACTTGTATAGAGAGCATTGTGAGGTGTTTATGAGTCATTGCAGTCTTTAATACATTTTCATCCAAAGAGATCTAAATTTTAGGTAAGAAAGATGGTTGAAGTTGCTTAAGGATTTTGAGATCACTATTTTATATCACTTGGACAAGGCAAATGTAATAGCAATTGGTTTAAGTTGGAGGTCAGTTAGTATGAGCAACTTAGTTATGTTGCAAATGGAGGAGCGTCCTTTGGCCATGGTTGTTCAGTCCTTGGATGATAGCTTTGTGAGACTTGATATTTTGAAGTTTGGTAAGATTTTTGCTCGTGTTGAGGCACAATCTCTTTTATTGGAGAAGATCAAGGTTAGATAGTTCAATGATGAGAAGTTGAAGTTAATTCAGGACAAGACGTCAAAGAGTGAAACTAAGAAAGAAATTCTGAATTTGGAGGGTGTTTTGAAAATCAAGGATCGTATTTATGTTCCTAGAGATCAAGTCAATTATAAAATAGGCTCATAGCTTTAATATTCTATTCATCAGGGAGCAGTGAAAATGTATTATGATTTGAAGCAGCATTATTGGTGGTGTCGAATAAAGATGGTGATATGGAGTATGTTTCTCGATGTTTAAATTTCTAAAAGGTGTAGTATGAGCACTAGAGACTAGGTGATATGACTCAAAGGATGCTTATAACTGAGTGAAAGTGAAATCATATTGCCATGAAGTTTGTTGTACGATTTTCACAGATTTTGAGAATATTTAAGACTATTTCATTCATCATAAATAGATTAATCAAATTAGCTCATGTTGTGATGTTTCAGACTTCATATAAAGCAAAGATGTTGGTTAGAATTCACTTTGAAGGGATAGCGTGTTTACATGGTGTGTCCACTTTCATTAGTTCAAATTGAGGTACTCAGTTGACTTTCAATTTCAAGAATTCTGTGCAGGAGGAGATAGGTACTCGGATGGAGCTTAGCATAAATTTCCATCCACAGACAGATGTCCAGTTTGAGCAAATTATTCAGGTGTTGGAGGATATGATATGAGCGTGTGTGATTGATTTTGATGGTCCTTGGGACTAATTTTTACCGTTAGTGGAGTTTGCTCATAACAATAGTTATCATTCTAGCATTCAAATGGCCCTGTTCGAGGCTTTGTAATGTAGGAGATGTTGTTCTCTGGTGGGTTAGTTTGATGTGTTCGAGGTCAGGCCTTGGGGTACATATTTATTGTGGGATTCCTTAGATAAGGTCAAATTGATTCAGGATAGACTTCTCACAACTTAGAGTAGACAAAAGAGTTATGCATACTGGAAGGCACGTGATTTAGAGTTTGTGGTTAGGGAGAAGGTCTTATTAAAAGTATTAACTATGAAGGGTGTTATGAAAGTTGTTGGGGGTATTGATCAGTCCAAAAGACATAACCAAGAACTCATAGTGGCTATAATGGGTTCTGAAGGCTGTCTTAGGTATTTCTCCTGCCTTAATTCTTAGCTGATGGTAACCCGACCTCAAATCAATCTTATAAAAATACTAAGGCTCTCTGAAACTGATCAAAAAAGTAATCAATATGCATAATGGGATACTTGTTCTTAATTGTCACCTTGTTCAATTGCCTGTAGTCGATACACATCCTCATAGTGTCATCCTTCTTCTTCACAAATAGGATAGAAGCACCCCAAGGAAAAACACTAGGCCTAATAAAGCTCTTACTCAACAAATCTTGTAATTGCTCCTTCGATTCCTTCAATTCTGCTAGAGTCATGCAATAAAGAGGGATAAAATGGGTTGAATTTCTAGCTCCAATTCAATACCAAAATCAATATCACAATCAGCTGGAATGCCTAGAAGGACAATCAGAAACACCCCTAAAAATACTTTTTCAACTAACACTGACTCCTAAGGAAAATTATCGGCACTAGTATCACAAACATAAGTCGGATAGGTGAGACATCCCTTTTCAACCTTACACTAAGCCTTTAGAAGCAAATATACCTTCCTCGGATAAGGACTGAGAGTACTTTGTCACGTCAAGTCAGGAATTCCCCACATAACTAAGGTCATTATCTTGGCGTAACATTGTAAAGCTCTATGAGAAAGAGAAAGTCAATTCATACCCAATATAGTGCCAAAACTTACAATATTCAATATGATTAAGTCTACCAACATATCATGTACTACCAAGTCAACTATGCAAGATTGATGTAATCGATCCACCACTAAGAACCATCTAACATGTGTAGGAACATGTACAAATAAATAAAGAGTCACAAACATATTTAAATCTAAAACAAGGTTTGAAGGTGCATAAAGTGAAGTAGATCCATGATTGAAATAAAACTGTAGCAGATCGAGGGCATATTGAATAATACTTGGGACATCCTTGGTTACTCCTATAGAATTAGTTATTTGCTGATGTAATGTTCCCAATCATCATTGTGTTAGTCCATAATCTGTAGGGTGATTCTTAACTACTATATGCACGTCTCTACGAATATTCTCATATAGCTTTATACAAGTATTCTTGCTAAAATCCTTTAACTAAAGAATCATCATTCCCTCAAAATTTCAACTGATATTACTGATCACCAATTCAATCTCCGATAGTCATCTCACAACTTTAATTTATCAATATCTACTATTAACTCATTGCTTAAAGTCCTTTTTGACTGGTACCCAACTTAGCCTTTTATAATCTTATTATGTATTCGATTTATCCCACTTTGTCGCTCCCATAATATGAACAATATATCAACATAACCATTATGTCACCCAACTTGAACTATTCAAATTCTCTTTAGATACACCTCTACTCCAAAGGATAAAAAGGAAAGCTTTCAGACAACTTTATAACAAGTTCTACCATCACGAATTTCATCGCAATAGACCACATTTCATGTCCTCTCGCCTAATTAAAACCTATCAAGAGTATATTTATCTTTAGGACGTTAATATTGTACCATTTCATTACTAAATTATTAACTTGTCATTGATACACTTACATCATAACATTATCATAATAAATCTAGAAAACAATAAAGTATACTAGTTCAGCACACACCTCGAGTAAACCATTCTTACTATACCTAGCCTTCACAGATGCATTATTCAAAATTATAATGCTTCTTAGCTAATTATCTTTCTAACCACGTCATAATGTCTTGCATCATATCGTGTAACATCATTCATCATTGTCAGTGTGCAAACTTGAGAATGTGTCCTCACCATTGGTGAGAGAATGAAACAAAGAAGTTTAGACCTTAAACTGAATCACATACACACGATAAGGAATAACATAATAGAAGTTTTCTAGAGTCCTATAGCCTCTCAAAGATAAGTAATGAACGTCTCCGCACTGATCCGTAAGTCTCTACTAGACTCTGCTCTTGTACTTAGTGGGACCTATGAACCATGCTCTGATACTATATTGTCAAGACCCAAAATCTCTTTGGGCTGTGAGGGCACCCACCATCCCCGTAGGTGAACACCTTTCCTTTACTAACCATTTTATAATATAAATAATGTGGGAATAATGTAAGAATAAACAAACAATTCTTATAAATGCAGAATAAATGAATTTCAATTCAAACTACCTCAAGACTTGGTGACACTAGTACAAAAGCATCTACGAATACGAAATAAGTCTGTAAAAACTAAAATCACCGTCTGGAATAAAGTAAGACAGAAAACATAAAGAATCTCTAGAATCCAGTATTGTTGAAGAGAAAGCAGCTCACTCTGAATCCTCACTGCAGCAGCCCCGAACACAAATAATAAGTCAAGTATTTCTAGTACCTGGTTCAGTTCCTGCACGCAAAAAGGTTCAGCAAGTATAGAGTGAGTACGAATAACACGTGTACTCAGCAAGCTTTGATTACTAACTCCTTCTAGAAGCGATAACGAGATGTATCTTAAAATTTCTCTTCTTCACAAGTATAATTTTGCCACAATATAAGTCACCACAACACAATAAATAAGGTAAGTATCTAGAATAATTCAACATGGAGTGCAATGCAGATGAAATGTAATGCAATACAATGCACTGGCCAAAAGTAAACTGATATGTACCCGACGGAACGATTTTCCATCGGCATAATAAAACCCGCCGAAATCATTTCCCATTGGGATAATAAGACCCGTCAGAACCATTTCCCATCAGCAAAATAAAACCCGCCAGAATCATTTTCCATCGGCATAATAAGAACCTGAATTTCATAAATAATCACAGTACCACTCGCCGTAATCATTTTTCATCGGTTTTGCATGATGTCACTTGCCGAAACCATTTTCTATCGGCTTAATAAGAATATGAATTTTACAAATAATTCAGTGGGAAATATCAACCAGCAACTATCATGCAACAATGAGAGTGGTATGAATGAATATGTATGATCAAGTACATAAAATGAGTTTATCAATCACAATCAAATTCACATAATTCATGAGTCTCAACAGTTCAATTGTATCACAACTTATGAAATTCTATCAACCGATAATAATTTTCGTAAGAATTTCCCATAGCATAGCACCGGTGCCCATATAAATGTTTGTTATCTCATTTATACGGGACCCCCTCATTACCCATTACCATTAAGTTCATTCAATACAATAAAACTAACACTTTAAAAAGAAATTAGAAATCTCTACTTGCCTCAAAATGAAGCCCAAGTGTCAAGCTATGAGCTTGCCCTTCCGTAACGCTTCCGAACGTCAAAATCTATTCAAATATATAATCTCCATGAGATGATGAAGTAGCACATCGAATTTCACTAGAACGAATTGGTATTCCATCCCCATCAAGAATTATTACTCTAATAACACTAGACTTAAAACCTAAATTTTTCAAAATTATAGCTAATAATCACTTAATAATTCTCAAAACCTGAAGCTAAAGACAGAAAGTAAAGATCACACTGATAAATTCTAGTACCAAAGTCCAACCCATATGCGTGCATATGCTCCATGTGTGTGTTGGTGATAACCCAAAATAATTTACCTTAAAAAAAAGAGCCCTGCGTGCACATTTCAAGGAGGGATAGCAGGGAAAGAAACTGCCAAACTTTCACACATATAGTGAACCAATGAACTCCACCCAACTATCATTAATACCTAATGATCGGCACCTTTTACTCTTTTTTCTTCTTTATTTATTTTCCCAATGATTGGTTTCATCATTACGCCATAATTGCTTTCTATCCCATAAATTGACATAGACTAAGTACCAACAATATCATAACAATATTAACAGACATATATACGTATTTACTGGCAAATCACAGAGTGTTTAGGCCCTCACCTGAGACACCCCCTCGCCTTTACGCCACAACTACTCAACTCTCCATCAAACATATTCTTTGCCTTCCTAATGATCTGAGGATTCTAAAACATATTAACCCTTAATTTCTTTATTTTATTCTATTATTGGTATATGGGTCATATAAATAACTAAATTGTAGATTTGACCCATTAATCACTAATTAAATTAATTATTTAAAATAACCAAAACCTCAAATAGACCCCGGAATTTATTTGGAACCCCAAAGAAACAAACTAAATATGTAAATTGACCAAAAAATATTTTGGACCTATTGAAAATATTACAACACCAATTTGAGGTCATCTTAATTGAAGATTGACCTTGATCAATTTCAACTTTCTTAAAAGTCAAAAATCAAATCAATGACTTAAATAACTATCGAGTACCTCAAGGGACGTACTGTCCATTTCCAGAAGTCATAAATCACGTATAAAATTTACGGGGAGGGTTAAAATGGAAGAATAAGTAAAAATTCACAAAATGACTTGGAGGCTCGTTACACTTTCCAACAGCTATTCATCGGACGTCAGGTAGGTTACGGCTTACCTACGTTATACTTTGCCTATATAGAATATAATTGTACTATTTAGCATCTTTGGGTTGGGTTTACTAAGTTGGCACCCTAGACCTTTCCCACTTTCCTTCTGTCCATTCTTATTTCCAATGTTTTCTTTAGTATTTGAGCTAGTCTGGTAGTATTACCCTTGTGGTCCTGTGTGTCCTTTTCTTATGCCTTTGGACCATAGATTGTAGGATAGTTGAGAAATGTCCATGAATCTCAAACATAAATTTGTGATTATGAGCTTGTTATCTGTGTTGTAGAGCGGATTGAGCCTGTGCAGGGTCATTAGGTTGATTGTGGGCTGTTGAGCCATTATTTGAACTTGATCATATGATCATTATCATGCAAAGAGTTTTTTGCATTGATTTACTACTACTACATGGCTGCGGACCTAACTATCACCAGTTTTTCTAAACTTTGCATGGCCGCGAGGGCCTATTTTCAGTTATAAATGGCTATAAATGGATTTTTAACTGGTTTTATGGATCTTTTTAGAGTAAAAGAGATTTTGTAATGATTTTTCACAATGATACTAGACTAGGCTGGGCCAGAGTGCTAGACATGATTTTCTACTGATTTTGAGATGATACTAGGCCTAGCTGGGCCGGAGCACTAGACATGACTTTATTTATTGATTTTAGACCCGAATAGATTTTGGGCACGAATATTGAGATATTGAGAGTTTGTATGTGGTCTCGGAGACCTCATGGACCTTGCCGATCCAGACTAGAGGCTACCGGCTGAGAGTGCTAGAGGAGAGGTATATGAGGGAGTAGAGGTATACAGGGGAAGCCTTCCACGGGTCCTACCTGTTGGGACTATGGGAGTCGGAGCAGGTGCATACGGTACCACTAGCATGTCATATCACATCATTCACTGTTTGCACGGTTCTACCCTTGTTTGATGTTTGGTGAGTGTGCGCTCTGGTAGTATGGGATGCCGGAGGGTTTGTTTTCACTTGTATGTGTTCCTCGGGTGTATGGCAGCCCATTGGGGCTATAGGTAGATTAGTTTACCCGTTCATATTGTAGTTACTTATTGGTTTACTATCAGATCATCCTTACCTTGTGAGTCAAATTGTTAGCATGATTATGTTTAGTTGCTTCTCCTTCTTTCCCTTTTTATTTGAGGTTACTGGTATATACCGCCATGTTCATTGAACGCTTTGTACATATTGTTGTTGCAAAGATCCATATGCGTTCTCTATTTCTTCCACTTGTGTTCCGTGATATATCTTATGTGGCTAGCATAGCTTACTTGTATTCTCTTTGCCTTTTCCTTGTTGCTAGCTTCTGTGTACTTATCTTTATTTACTTTTGTGACCCTTTCTTTGTTATTTGCTTTATACTGCTTTTATATTCTTAATATACTCAGTCGGCCTATGATTCCTACTGAGTACCCGTTGATTTGCAATTGGTGCTCATACTACATTTCTGCATCTTCTGGTGTAGATCTGAGTGTGAGCTATCACTACTGATGTGTGGAAACTTGTGCAGTACTTTTGGACATCTGAGACTTAGGGTGAGCTCTTGACGATTGGGGCTTGGCTTTTATCTCTTCTTTGACTCTTTGTACTTTTTTTGCTGTTCAGAGACAGTTGTATATTCTTACTCTCTTGTACTTTGTACTCTTTGTAGAGGCTTCTATACTATGATACCAAGTCGTGGGATGGTTTAGATTCTCTCTCTCTCTCTCTCTATATATATATATATATATATATATATTTTAGGTTGACTCCTCTTTTTATGTCTTCTTTATATTCTTCCCCTTATTACTCTTTCTTATACGTGCTTTGCTTTATTACTGGCCTATTACTAACCATTCTGGGCCACATGGATTGGTACGTCTACAGGGGGATTGTAGTTTTCATCATAACCTGAGAAATTAGGTTTTGATAGCTTGGTATCAGAGCCTAGGTTTACCGGTGTCATCAGTATAAGAGCCAATGTCTAGTAGAGTCCTGCGTATCGGGGAAAAGACATCTGTACTTCATCTTCGGGAGGCTACAGTGGCATTTTAGGAAACATGAATCTTTCCTTGCTCTATATCGTGCATTTTATCCTAGATGATTTCCTGGAATCTCATTTTTTCTAGTTAACTCTTTCGCAGATGGCTCATACGAGATCTTCGAAAGTGGACAAAGGCGAGCCTTTCCACACCAGCACACCTGACTCCAGCTAGACGCTAGGGTGGTTGTAAAAGCAGGTGTCAAGGATGTGCCCGAGCAGTGGCACCAGTTAGAGCTTCTGAGGTCGAGTATGAGCCTAAGCCAGTCTCGGATCATCAGCCTGTGGACCAGGGAGCAGCTCAGGTGCCACCAAGGCCAGTAGCAGCATCTGTATTAGCACTAGCCCCAGCTCCTTCAACAGATATCTGGGGGTTGCTTCTGCAGTTATTGGGTATGGTTAGGGGTTAGCCTTTTAATATGGACCAAATACCCGCTCAGGGGGCATCCTTGGGTGTTCAGAGTTTAGGAGGCGTAGCTTACTACTACTACTCCCCGTGCAGAGGTTCTATCAGTGCCTACAGTTGCTCAGCCTCTTGCTCCTCGCCTAGTCATGACAGAGTCAGAGCAAAAGGCTTTGGGCCAATTTCTAAGAATATCCCCACCGAGGTTCTCCGGTGCTCCTAGACAGGATGCATATGACTTCATTTCTACTTGCGAGGAGATGCTTCATCATCTTAGTTTGTTGGATACTCACAGAGTAGGTTATACCACCTATCAGCTGAAGGGCTCAGCTAAGCTTTGGTGGAGAGCCCAGGTAGCTTGCAGACCATCTCAGTCTCCTCAGTTGACTTGGAAAGAGTTCTATAAGACCTTTATGGCTAAATTTATGCCGCAGAGAGACCGTGAGTGTCGTAGAGACCAGTTCACTCGATTGATGCAGGGATCTATGTCAGTGGCTGAGTATGAGACCCACTTTCACCAGTTGGATCTATTTGGGGCTATGATCATTCCTATAGAGCCAGAAAGGGTTTGCTAGTTTGTTTGGGGGTTAAGGATCGAGCTTAGACAGACTCCAGAGATACTAGTTGCTAGTGGATGACCCTTTCAGGATATAGCGGACCATGCTCGTACTATGGAGAATTTACATCATAAAAACTCGGGGTCTAGAGATAAGAGGCCACACCATCAGGGTAGTTATAGAAGTTCCTATTTCGGTGGTAGAGGTACAGGTCAGTGGGGCCGAGGGTATCAGCCACAACAGCATCGGGGTCAGTTTAGCTGGCCAGTTCAGACATCACTTCAGACTTCAGTTGGGCATCAGTTTGATCAGATTCATAGTGGTCAGCATGGTTATAGTTGTCAGCCATCGAGGGGTACAATATTTGGAGCATCAGGTTGTGGTAGCCATACCAATTTAGCCAATTTATCCTGACAGAGTGGACCATCAGGGTTGTGCTATGAGTGTGGTATCATTGGTTACTATGCCAGAGAGTGCCCCTAACGGGGTACATTTCAGCCAGTCACTCAGCTGACTCATCCTTTGAGATTAGTGCATCCACCAGTCAGAGGGGGTGTTTCCCAGGGTAGGGGTGGTGCCCAATGTGGTAGGTCAGGTGGTCGAGATAGAGGTCGGTCAGGTGGTGGTCGACATCAGTTCTATACGGTCCCTAGTAGATCAAAGGCAGAGGCCTCGGATGTGGTGATTATAGGTATGATTTCTATCTACCGCCAGTCAGCTTTGGCATTGTTTGACCCTAAATATTCATGGTCTTATGTATCTTCCTACTTTGTTCCTTGTTAAGGGTTGTCTAGTGAGACGCTATCTATTACTATATCTATTGCTACCCTGGAAGGCAATTCTTTAGTAGTAGATTAAATTGTTAGATCCTGCTTGATAGTTGTTGGTGATCTTGAGACTTGGGCTGACTTGATGATTTTAAATATGCTAGATTTTAATGTGATGTTGGGCATGGACTGGTTATCCTCTCATCGAGTGGTTTTGGATTGTTATGCCAAAACCATTACCATAGTTGTGCCTTGTGTATCCTCGATTGTGTGGCAAGGTTCTGTTATCCATGCACCGTCTGGATCATTTCCTATCTCCAGGCTAGGAAGTTGATTTTGCATGGGTGTTTGGATTATCTAGCATATGTCCTGGATGTTAGCGCTGACACTTCTTCTCCCGAGTCGGTCCCTGTGGTTAGGGAGTCTTTAGATATGTTTCTGACTGACCTGCTAGGCCTTTCACCTGAGCATGATATAGACTTTGCCATTGAGTTAGAGCTGGGTACCAGACCTATTTCTATTACTCCATATCATATGGCTCCAGCTGAGTTGGGGGAGCTTAAGCTTAAGCTTCAGGATTAGTTAGCTAAGGGTTTTATTAGGCTGCGTGTGTCGCCTTATGGTGCTACAGTTCTGTTTGTGAAGAAGAAAGATGGTTCGATGCGAATGTGTATTGATTATCGACAGCTGAATAAGGTGACTATAAGGAACAGGTATCCGATATTACGTATAGATGACTTGTTTGATCAGCTCCAGGGTGCAGTAGTATTCTCTAAGATAGATTTTAGGTCAGTCTACGACAAGCTTAGGATTAGGGAAGAGGACATCCCTAAGATAACATTCAAGACACGTTAAGGACATTATGAGTTCCTGGTGATGTCTTTTAGGTTGACTAATGCCCCAGAAACTTTCATGGACTTGATGCACAAGGTGCTCAAGTCGTGCTTGGATTCATTTGTGATAGTATTCATTGATGACATACTAATATACTCGCCGAGTAGGGAGGAACATGAGCAACACTTGAGGATTTTACTCTAGACTTTAAGAGATCATCAACTTTATGCCAAGGTCTCAAAGTGCGAGTTTTGGCTTGAATCAGTAGCATTCCTAGGACATGTGGTGTCTAGGAATGGGATTAAATTAGACCCAGGAAAGATTGTAGTCGTTCGTGATTGGACGAGACCTACTACTCCTACAGAGGTTCACAGCTTTATTGGGTTGGCAAAGTGCTACGGATGATTCATTGAGGGATTTTCTTCCATAGAAGTACCCTTGACAAGGCTGACTAGGAAGGATGTTCCATTTTTAGTGATCTGATCAGTGTGAGGATAGCTTCAAGAGGCTTAAGGCCTTATTGACTTCATCTCCGGTGTTGACATTGCCAGTTGAGGGTTAGGGATTCTCAGAGTATTGTGATGCTTCGTCAGTTGGTCTTTGTTGTGTGTTGATGTAGTAGGTTGAGTGATAGCATATACGTCGAGGAAGCTGAAGGATTATGAGCGAAACTACCCTACTCATGACTTGGAGTTAGCGACAATAGTCTTTGCACTCACGATCTTGAGGCACTATCTATATGGAGTCCACTGTGAGATTTTTACCGACCACCGTAGTCTTCAGTACATCACGAGTCAGTGAGCTGAACTCTAGTCAGTGGAGATAGGTTGAGTTATTGAAGGACTACGACTTTACTATTCTATACCATCTGGGCAAGGCAAATGTAGTAGCGGATGCCTTGAGTTGGAAGGTAGTGAGTATGGGTAGCTTGGCTTCTCTTTCAGTTTTAGAGCGACCATTGGCCTTGGACATCTAGTCCTTAGCTAACCATTTGGTTAGACTTGACTTGTCAGATCCCAACAGAGTTCTTGCCAGTATTGAGGTCTATTCTACTCTGGTTGATCAGATTCGGCAGCATCAGTTTGAGGATCAATGGTTATTTGATGTTCGCGATCAGGTTCTACAAAGTGAGGCCATCAGGGCTACTTTATATTTTGATGGTGTTCTGAGGTTTGATAGTTTCCTTTGTGTTCTAAGATTTAGAGATTTGATTCAGTTGATTCTCCATGAGGCTCATTATTCTAGATATTCCATCCATCTGGGCACAACTAAGATGTATAGAGACTTGAGACAGCTTTACTGGTGGAGTGGTATAAAGAGGGACACAATGGATTTTGTATCTCGGTGCTTGAACTGTCAGCAAGTTAAGTTTGAGCACATGAAACCTAGTGGATTGATGCAGAGACTTCCTATTCCTGAGTGGAAGCGGGAAGAGATCACTATGAACTTTATAGCATGGTTGTCGCATACTTCTCGAGGGTTTGACTCTATTTGGGTTATTGTTGACAGGCTGACTAAGTCTGCACACTTCTTGCCAGTTCATTCTTCCTATAGTACAGAGAGGTTGGCTCATCTCTATGAGGTGGTCATTTGCATGGGGTTCTAGCTTCTATCATTTCGGATCATGGTACTCAGTTTACATCTCAGTTTTAGAGGACTATTCAGCGAGAGATGCATATAGAGGTTTAGATTAGCACTGCATTCCACTCTCAGATAGATGGCCAATCCGAGAGGACTATCCAGGTCTTGGAGGACATGTTAGGGCTTGTATTCTTGATTTTGGAGGTTCATGGGATCGGTATATGCCTTTGGCATAGTTTATGTATAATAACAGTTATCACTCGAGTATTGGCATGGCACCTTTTGAGGCATTGTATGGTAGGCATTGGAGATCACCAATGGGTTGATTTGATGGTTTGGAGTCTAGGCCGCAGAGTACAGAATTGCTTTTCAATTCCTTGGATAGAGTTCGGGTGATTTAGGAAAGACTTGGGGCAGCCCAGAGTAGGCAGAAGAGCTATGTAAATCATAGACTTTGTTCCTTAGAGTTAAGCGTTGGTGATTTGGTATTTCGTTGAGTGTCTCCCATGAAGGGCGTGATGATATTCGACAGGCGGGGTGAGCTTTGCCCCAGGTATTAGGCCGTTTGTGATTTTTCAGAGGGTTGGTAGTGTTGTTTATCTATTAGCTTTGCCTCATATGTTCTCAGCTATGCACCCAGTCTTCCACGTATCTATGTTGAGGCATTATGTGTTGGATGAGTCGCATGTGTTGTAGTGGGATTCAGTGCAGTTAGATGAGAGTTTGACCTTTGTTGAGGAGCCAGTAGCCATTCTAGCTAGAGATGTCAGGAGATTGAGGTCTTGAGAGATTCTTGTGGTTAAGGTTCAGTGGAGGCACCATCCGTTCGAGGACACTACCTGGAGACTGAGAGAGTGATGCAGGCTCAGTATCTGCAGTTTTTTGGGCCTTTATATAATCTCTCTTTCTTGGTGCTCGGGCCATTTTTTAGGTCTTTATGATTATTTTCCTGTTTTAGATCTTTAACTTAGGAAATCATAGACTTTAGTCAACATTCTTAGCTAGCTTACTCGAAATTAAATTCTAACAGTTCCGTCAGCTCTGGAACATGGATATTGGTCTAGTTGAACCTTTAGTCGGGGCCTGAAAACTTTTGATATAGTTCTATCTCACTTTTTGAGATTTTAGGCTAGTTGGAGTTGAAAGTTTGACTTTGGTCAACTTTTCATGATCGGAGCGTTGAATTCTAAATCTAATGGTTTCATCATCTCTGGAATATCGAGTTTGGGTTAGGTAGGTAGTTGGTTTGGGTCCCTAGTGAGTCGGGCTCATTTTGGGTGTTTGGTTGGAATTTGCAAGTGTTGACTTGGGTCAACATTTCATCGTGATGACCTCGTATAGAAGTTTCATTGATTCTGTTTATTCTGAAATGTTGTTTCTATTCTAGTTACATGTTTGGTTTATGTTTATCAAGTTTTGATTGTGCCTGAAACCCCCGTGGGAGTGTTTCTAAAATAGCAGGTTTTTTGCAGCAGAGCAGTGCTCAGCGCGATCGCGCTAGAGCACCGCAATCGCACCCTTGGAGCTGTCATCCTTCAGTGCCATCGCGCTTCAGCACCGCAATAGTGTAGCTCTGTGACCTGCAATATAAAAGTTGGTACCCTCGAATTTTTTAGCCATTTTCTCTTTTCCCCTATAACTCTAAATACTCTCTTACACCAGAATCTTAGGCCAAATCATATCCTAGTCGTGGGAATTCGTCGATTGGTGGATTTTATCATTTCCCTCTTCGTTTTGGTAAGTCCCTCTTCTCAAATTCTTCCACAGTCATGGCTAAACCTCCATTAATGCCTCTTCACTTAGCTTGGGGGTTGATTCTTGTGTTTTAGATGCTTGTTTAGGTCTGATCGTTCATTGAGACGCGTGTTGACCTTGTTTTCTCCCTCTGTGGTACATAATTCTCCATTTTTATTCTTGATTTTCTAAAGTTTTTGCATTTTTGATCCCTCTTCATCTCCGGGCTATTTTAGGCCCTTTCCTTTCCTGAATTGGGCTCAAGCTTCGAGCATATGTTCCTGGCTATATCGGAAATGACATTGTAACTTTTGTTTCTGGTTTTGAGTTGTGGGACCCACGAGCCCTCTTTTGACCCAAATTTTGACCCAGCTAAATTATTAACATTATGGGTATTGTTAGCTTCATATTGATGAGTAGATTATGTTATTGATAGTGTGATTGTTATTTGGGGATTTTTGGATCTGTTTGGGCTCGGGCAACGACTTTCTAGCAGCTATTCGTCATACTCCAAGTAGGTTACGACTTACCTACCTTAGACTTTGCCTATATAGAATATAATTTTACTATTTAGCGTCTTTGGGTTGTGCTTACTAGGTTGGCACCCCAGACCTTGCCCGCTTTTCTTCTGTCCGTTCTTATTTCCTACGTTTTCTTTAGTATTTGAGCTAGTCTGGTAGTATTACCCTTGTGTCTCTGTGTGGCCTTTGCTTATGCCTTTGGACCATTGATGGTTGGATAGTTGGGAAATGTCTGTGAGCCTCGAACATTAATTTGCGATTATGAGCTGATTATCTATGTTGTAGAGTGGATTGAGCATGTGCAGGGCCGGTAGGTTGATTGTGGGCTGTTGAGCCATTGGTTGAACTTGATCATATCATCATTATCATGCAAAGAGTTTTATGCATTGGCCTAACTACCACTAGTTTTTCTAAACTTTGCATGGCCACTAGGGCCTGTTTTCAGTTATAAATGGCTATAAATGGTTTTTAACAGCTTTTATGGATCTTCTTGGAGTAAAATAGATTTTTTAATGGCTTTTAACATTGATACTAGACTCGGCTGGTCCAGAGTGCTAGACATGATTTTCCACTGATTTTGAGATGATACTAGGATCTGCTGGGCCGGAGCACTAGACATGACTTTATTTATTGATTTTAGACCCGAATAGATTCTGGGCACGAATATTGAGATATTGAGTGTTTGTATGTGGTCTTGGATACCTCCATGGACTTTGCTGATCCAGACTTGAGGCTACAGACCGAGAATGCTGGAGGAGAGGTATATGGGGGAGTAGAGGTATATGGGGAAGCATTCCACAGGTCCTACCTTCTGGGCCTATGGGCACCAAAGAAGGTTCATACGGTACTACTGGCATGGCATATCACATCATTCATTATTTGCACGGTTCCACCCTTGTTTGCTATTTGGTTAGTGTACGCTCTTGGAGTATGGGATGCCGGAGGTTTTTTTTCCACTTGTATGTGTTCCTCGGGTGTATGAGAGCCCGTTGGTACTGTAGGTAGATTAGTTTACTCGTTCATATTGTAGTTACTTGTTGGTTTACTATCAGATCATCCTTACCTTGTGAGTTAAATTGTTAGCATGATTATGTTTATTTGCTTCTCCTTCTTTCCCTTTTTATTTGAGGTTACCGGTATACCGCCATCTTCATTGAACTCTTTGTTTATATTGTTGTTGCAAGGATCTAGGTGAGTTCTTTATTTCTTCCACCTGTATTCTGTGATATATCTTCTGTGGCTAGCATAGCTTACTTGTATTCTCTTTGCCTTGTCCCTGTTGCTACCTTCTGTGTACTTATCTTTATTTGCTTCTGTGACCCTTTATTTGTTATCTGCTTTATACTGATTTTATAGTGTTGATATGCTCAGTCGGTCTATGATGCCTACTAGGTACCCGTTGCTTTATAATTTGTGCTCATACTACACTTCTGCATCTTCTTGTGTAGATTCGAGTGTGAGCTATCACCATTGGCGCGCGGAGACTCGTACAGTACTTTTAGACATCCGAGACTTAGGGTGAGCTCCTGACGATCGGGGCTTGGCTTTTATCTCTTCTTTAGCTGTATGTACTTTTTTTTCTATTCAGAGACAGTTAAGTATTCTTATTTTGTACTCTCTTGTACTCTGTACTCTTAGTAGCGGCTTTTATATAATGATACCAGGTCGTGGGATAGTTTAGCTTCTATATATATATATTTCAGGTTGTCTTCTCTTTTTATGTCTTCTTTACATTTTTTTGCTTTTAACTCTTTCTTGTACGTGCTTCGCTTCATTAGTGGCCCATTACTAACCGTTCTGGGTCACAGGGATTGGCACGCCTACATGGAGGATTGTAGGTTCCATCATAATCTGAGAAATCGGGTCGCGACAGTTTAACATTATTTAGTTTAAATTGAATAACATATTAATAAGTTTTAACATTAAGATTTTCATGTAAAATATTTTTGGCATATAATACATGTTTAGTAGTTGGACATTAATTTTATTAGCATGCTTACAATAGTTAATTTGCTTAACTAATGATTCATATAAGATCATAAAATCATAATGGAAAAATATGTTATCATAAATATGATTAAGACGCTTAGCTAAGTAATTGACTGGGTTAATATTCATAATATTTTAATTCTTGGATAATGAGTGGGAACATAGTAAACTCTCGACTTCATGATTAATATATGTATTTATTATTCAAATTAGTTGGTGCATAGTGTCATAATATGTATGTATGTTGAACATGAAACCTTGTGTTGAATTTTTTTAAATGATTCTCATTGCATTTTTTATTTTCTTAAAGAATGACTGCTACTTCAAAAAATATTATTGTTGAGCTCAACAAAGAGTTGAAATTTAACGGTGACAATTATAAGACTTGGACCTTGAAAGTTTAGTATATTCTAGTAGAGCAAAAAGCCCTGAGTATTTAATCATGTGTTGAATGAACCTGAGGATAGCAACACGGTCTATCATAGGCGTTATCGTGAAGCTTATTATGCTTGAAAGAAAACAGACTCAACTACTCACATTGCGTTGCTAAGAACTTTACATGATGACATCCTAAGGGAGTTCAAGGATCACCAAAGGGCTATGAAAGTTTGGAATGCGTTGAAAAACAATTTTAGTACTTCTTCTGCTTCAAATCTAAGATCCCTCACAATCAAATTTGATTCATACAAGAAAGGCACAGAACATTCAATGAGAACACATCTGAGGCATATAAAGAAAATGATCGGAAAGTTGAAAGATGTTGATCATGTGTTTACTTATGAACAATAGATTCAAGTATTAATACACTCTTTACTTAGTTCTTGGGATCATATGAAAATGCATTTGACCCATAATCAACTAATCACAATTCTGGAAGATGTCCAAAGGCATCTTGAGTTAGAGGAGGATCGACTTAAGGCTGCAAAGCCAATAGCTGAGTTGCACATGACAAAAACTTTTAAGTTCAAGAGTGATCCAAATTGAATGATCTGGGAAAGAAGAGAAGGCCATATCAACCTCAGCCAGCTCAGCTTGCTAAAAAACAAAGACTAAAAAAGGTAAGCACAAGCATCCCCAAGTGTCAATATTGAAAAAGTGAAATGCTTCAAATATCCTTGCCGGTGTATTTTGACATCCCACAGCTTCGGTAGATCACTTAGCCCTGTTCATTTTTGGTGCAAGAGAGCTCGATTAGTGAGCTATTATGCACTCTTTCAAGGGGTTACTTCTTCCATAATCAGAGCTCAGAGAATGAAGAGCTAAGAGGGCCCTATGGAGAATATGGTCAGAATTACATATTAAAAAGGCCACTATACCAAAGATTTCTATAAGGCTACAAGAAAGGTATTTCATAAAACTCAGATTAGTGAACTTTGTGTTTCTAATCATATTTTACTAACTGAATCTAATCCTTTGTGGACTGAAGTCTCAGGAATAATAGACCACATAGAATGGGAGTGTACTATCTTTGTGTTGAATTTGACGAGTTCCACGTGAAGCAAAGTTGGTATATATGGCAAACAGTAATGGAGTTGTTGTTGAAGGAATCAACACATGCAAGTTAGTCCTGCATGACGATTGAGATCTTATACTGCATAATGTCCTCTATGCACTAATAATTCATTGAAATATCATTGTAGTCTCTGTTTTACTATAAGCTAGGATATGATTTATTCTTTAATGAAAATTTTGTTAAGTTAACTTTGGATCATCTTTATTTGATTTTTGTTATGTAACTGGAGGTCTAGATTATGAATTTGAATTTTGATTCATTTAATAATAATGTCAGTTTTTCAATATTTGCGTCTTCAAATAAATATGGTTGTGATGTCAATATATGGCATGCTAGACTTGATCATATTGACCAATAAAGAATGCAACGGCTAGCGAAATAAGGTTTGCTTGCTGACACTGCATATGTAAAAAATTTCACTTTGTGAAAATTGCCTTTCTGGAAAATCTGCGAGGAAACCTTTCAGTAAAATGACTAGAGCTGAATATCTTTTGCACTTAGTCCATTTGGACATATGTGGCCCTATGAAAATTAAGGATAGACATGGAGCAAGTTATTTCATTACATTTATTGATGGTTTTATTCATTTCAGTTGTGTCTATTTAATTTCTCATAAATTAAAAGTAATATGTTCTTTTAAAAGCTATATGAGCTTAGTGAAAAATCAATTAGACAAGAAAATAAAAGATCTTTGAACTGACCATGACCGAGAATACTTATCAGCTCAATTTAATGGGTTATGTGATGAAAAGAGAATACTTCATTAGTTGACTATTTCAAATATGCCACAAAAAATGATGTTGCAGAGAGAAGAAACAGGACGCTTCTAGAGATGGTTAGGTCAATGATGGTACAAGCTAGTCTCTTAATTAATTTTTGGGGTGATATTTTGCTTACTTCCACCTATGTACTTAACCGAGTGGCTGTAAAATCAATAGCAACCACTCCATATGAGTTATGGACTGAAAGACATTCTAACCTGAGTGTACTAAGACCTTGGAGTTGTGCTGCCTATACACATGATTCCTCTCACAAATATGATAATTGAGTCCAAACGGAAAGAAAAGTATCTTTATAAGGTACTAAGAAACCTCTAAGGATTATGTGTTTATAGGTGAGCAAAATAGTGAGAGTGTAACTAAATTTGAAACATAAGGTGTCACACTTGTAGAGAATGAGTTTCCTAAGAAGGGAGATATAGGTCAAGACTTTTCCTTGTTTGTGGTAAGGGATCATGATGTACAAGGATCACTTCATTCGAGTGAGAGTATCTTAGCAGATGATGAACTAATTTTTCATCAACAACCTCTTTCATCATCAGATGTGAATGAAAGTAATCCATCTACACTTAATGAGAGTGCCCAAATGGATCTTGTTCCAAGTGGGAGAGAGATAGTCACTGATCTTGTTCCAAGTGGGAGAAAGATGGATGTTCTTGATACGAGTGGAAGCAACATTGATCCATATGGGAACAACGATGATTCACAAACTAGATGTGGTTCTCGTAAAAAGATTCTCTGCTAATGACATTGAAGGTGGTGAACTATTTGTGATTCTCCTACAAGATGAAAACAAGCCTAAAATTTAACACAGGCTCTCTCCTGCCCTTCTAAGGATAAATGAACAAAAGCAATGGAAGATGAATTAGAGTCTATGAGAGTCAACAAATTTTAGGAACTAGTTGACCTCTCTAAGGGGCGCGAAGCAATTGGGAGCAAATGGATTCTCAAAATTTAGCTCACGACTGATGGAAAAGTTAAGAGATATAATGTTCGAATGGTAGAGAAAGTGTCACGAACCAAAACCCACAAGGGTCGTTATGGCACCTACTCCAACCTAACTATGGTAGGTAAGCCAAACTCAACAAAATACAATACTCAAAATAAAAGTAATAATAAAGGATCCAAACGCATAAAATAAAGATGATGTTTCAAAACATCACCATCTAGCACTGAACAAAATAATCCAACCAAACCCAAGACTGAGAAGTCATAAGTATAAGAGCGACTCTAAAACAATGTCAAAATTGAATAATCCAACACTGTCTAGGCAGTAAAATAGATGGAAAAATAAATGATAGAAGAAGCTAGGTCGATATCCGAAGGCAGAAGCTCACCACAACTTAAAGTAGCAATCACAAGCACAAACTCAGCCACAAGATCTGCTCATACCAGGATCTGCATCAGAAGGATGAAGGAAAGTAGGAGTGAGTATGGTTTAGTTATACTCAGTAGGCATCATAGGTCGACTGAGCTTAAATAGATACAATATCGAATAAATAATACTAAAATAATCATGCACACAGGAAAATACCAACAGTTCAATATCAATGAAGAGTACAGCTCATCTAAATTACAATAACAATCCAAATGATAATGTAATGTAATGATATGTGATGATATGCAATGGCCAATGCCTACCAAAGTACACTCCCTCCAGCAGTTTGCTGCAAAGGTGGGACTCATGAGGGATTTGCAAGATCCATATATCATGCTTGGACTCGAACTGGGACTTCTAAGTATTATGCTCAGACTCGAACCGAGACTACAATTAATATTAGTGACTTAGACTCGAGCCGAGACTAAAATCATTTATTTCTTTCAAAGTATCTCTTTCAAATTATTTCCTTCAACCCACTGTTTCTATGCACCATGAGATGAATGATTATGCATGAACATGAAAGTAAAAATAAGCCAAATGCAATAGATATGCCAAAAACCTCATAATCATAACAAATCCTCGAACACGGACTACAAGCCTCAATATAAAGCCAGGAATCTAAGTTCCTTATCACTCACAATAATATAAGCCCCAATTTAGGCATCACAATAATAATTCATCTCAATTGGTATTCAAATCCATAATTTCTCCCAACCCATAGCATGTTTTACACGATAACTTTTCATCCAAGAAAAGTCTAAAGAAAATTAAGCCAAATCCTACGTCAAAGTCGAACTACTAGTCTCTACTTGATCACACCTGAGCCTTTCTTTTTTGAATAGCCTCCAAATAAAATCAATCTAACAATAACAAGTTCTACGCATAAAAATGAGTTCAATAATAACCATATTCCTAAGGTTCTAATTCGGATCCAAAAAATTAATCCAAAAGTCAACCTCGAACCCACAAGGGAAACCTTGAATTTTGTTGAAAAAATAATTTACCCAAAGCTTAAGGAGTTCAAATATGAAATTTCATTAAAAATGGAGTTAAAAACAAGCTTGGATACATCAAAATACCACTCTTTAATTTTATCGGGAAAACCCCAATTTCACAAGTTGGCAAACCAAGATTTGAAGGTAAAATCATAAAATAGTCATTGGAAAATGTATAAAAGTAGTATAAGAAGCTTACCCAATGAACAAACCTCGATAATCCCTTTTAAAATCCCGTAAAATTGAGTTTTCAAGCTCCAAAAATGAGTTATGGAAGAAAATAGAATAAAGGGGAAGACCCACTACTAAGGACACAATGATTCTGCACCGGCAAAAAACTAACCGCAGGCGTGGTCTCGCTGTAGGAGAAAAACCTCCACAAAAGTGAAAGTCACAAAGGCAGGTGGACTCTGACACTATGGTCAACCACCATGACAGCGTGAGGGCAGGAGCAGCAAGATATTTCTGCAGGATTGAGTAGCTCCTGCTTGGCCCCAACTTTGCAACCGCAGAAGAGCCAGCGTTGGGGTGACTATGACAGTGTGGCCAGAAGTCCACAGGAGAGACTTTGTCTCAATCAGATAAACATCGTAGAAGCGGCACCATGGCCACAGGTATGACATTGTCATGCAGGACAAGGGCCGCTGGTGCGATGCACCAATTAATAACAACCTCAAACATTCTCAAAACTTAGAATTGACCCTCAAAGCTCACTCGTAACTCCATGAACACAAACCAAATATGCCACTAGATCAAAATTGACATTTATTTTTGATGATGCTTAAAAACACTCTCCCGGAGGAGGTGGTAGAGATTGTCAGAGCAAAACAAATAAGTAACCCAACGAGTGTCAAGGTCGAATCCATGAAGAGTAGAGTAGTGATTTGCTAAAAGATTGTCAAAAGATAATCACTAAGATAGCAAATGTTCAAACAACTTAAAAGTAAAGATTGGGGGAATTGGAAAGGGAAATTATGTAGAAACTTTGATTTCAATACACAAACGGAAAGTAAGCACAATATTTGTATCAATGAGAGGAAGACCGGGGGTATGCTTCCGATAGAATTCTTCAAAGGGTTAGGGTACTTGATTAATTAAGAAAATTCTCAATTAATGATACGGGTAGCATTGGTTTTAGCCATATTCAGTAATCTCTCGATCTTCCAAATATATATCATATGGTCTTTGTTCAAGCAACGTAGACTTTAACACAAACCAACCAATTCAATTGCTTGGGGAAGTCATATTATTTCTAGCTTAGACTCTTAGATGAGAGTTTCCGTTGATTAAGCTATTTCTAGCCTCAATCTAAGATGGAAATCTCAAATTCACACTATTGAATTCCTATCTGAATTATGAACCCCTCTTTCAAGCAAGAACACAATTAAGAAAGCTCAAAATTAATGTTTGCAACCATTAATTTTATGATTAAAATTTGAGGATTCAATAGACCCATATCAATTCATCAATTATAAGCTCAATTAAACAAGACTCATACCCAAATTTAAATACCCATCATACACATACCCCTAGACAAGAAAATTAGTTGCTCAAACTAAGGAAATAATAGAATATATCAATTGGGTAACTCATACTTCCATTCATAGTTAAGCTAAAATCAAAATCCAAGCTCAATTTAGTACAAAATATGGTGGATTCAAGTGTAGAAGATTAAGAGAAAGAGTACTCTCTATGCTATGAACCAAAAGCTATCCAAAAACTATCAGGTACACACCCCAAAAAGGATTTTAGAAGCTTCCCAAAATATCACTTGGAAAAGGACAAAAATTCCCTTCTAGAGTGGTACATCGCAATGTGCGACACGACATGCAGTTACACCACACATTTTGCACGATACACGTTGCATGTCGCATGTCCTTCAACCAGTGACTTTAGTTGCTGAGGTGGTAAAGTGCGGAGAGAGGTGTGGATCACACGCTGCATTGTGCAGCTCGCATGTCAGTCGCACCTCTCGGCAGTTTATTCTTTGTTTTCGATCACCTTCACACTTCAACTCTTTTTAAGCTCTTTGTGTCCAATTCCTTTATTTTTCTACTTTTGACCAAGAGTACCTGCATTTTCATTAATAAAGTCAATAAGTACCTCTAAATCTCATCAAAACATGGCAGTAAGTCATGAATTAAGGCTCAATAAGTTGGTGGATTACCAACTTATCAAACCCCCATACTTTAACTATTGCTTGTCCTCAAGAAAAATACTCACAAAGTAAGAAATGAATTATGCTCTAAACCACACAGGGTGCACACAAGATTAATCTAAACTCTATAACTAAGAAAACAACAAACAAAAAAACTCAAAACAAAAAGACTCAACTAAAATGCTCATCTAAATTTGGACCACCATATTCTCAAAGAAATTGCTCATTTCAAAATGTTCATCAAAAGGACTTCTTTTCTCATTCAAAAACAAGGGAATTTGTCATTCAAAACAAGATTTTTAAGCTTCTCAAGTCATTGGCATGGACCTTCAAGGTTTGCCTCAAGATTCACCACACAACTTGTCTCATTCATTCCTTAATTGAAATAGAGACTTTATCATTCTTTTCAAGTGTGCGATGCCATTCACCACAAGAGAGAATCTCAGTCACAATCATGCAATTTACAATCAAATGAGATTATAAGAGAACCAAAAACACTCTCACTCTCTCAACAAAGTTTGAGTGCACACACATTGAACCATAGGTTTGCCCTTTATATAATTTGCCACTAATGTAGAGTTACCAAGCTTGGAATCACTAAGGACTTGCGCATTACGATGTTGGCTAGGGTTAAGGTAAGGATTGCATTTGGCTCAAGTGACTAAACCTCCCTAACGCTCTTTGTGATCATTCAAGACACCGCTCACATCTTTGAACAATTACTTCACCTTATTTCCCCCTCTCACAATCCCAAGGTTCCCCTTTAATCATGATCATTTTGCATCCTTTTATCACTTTCACTTGGTAGCACCAATTTCTTCTTTTGTTTCCATTTTGTTTATTTCATTGGACTATTTTGAAGAAATTCTCAATTTAGGTATGTGGCGCTACCTTTTGTTGAAACACATTCCTTTTCTTCTCTACATTAGAACATACACCACTAAACTTAGGCTTTTGCCTATATTGTCATTTCAATTCCCCTCCCCTCTACCAAACTTAGGTTTTTAGCCTATGTTTCACTTTCGAACCATTAGGGAGGACGGGTGCAAAAATTTAGTTTCCCAAAAAGGATCAAGGTATCAACAAGGTGCCAAAGAAAAGTCACAAGCTCAAAGGGGCTTACTAGGATCAATGTAAATGGGAAGTCAATTTGGGTGAAGTGGCTTATTCAAAAAAGACCTAAGGTCATCTTCCAAGCTAGGTTACACTAGAATTTTACCTTGAATCATATTCGGGGAAAGTTCTAGATAACTCATGCACACAAGAACTAAATACATCATTACCACACAAGGCATCCCAATACAAGAATTTCACAACGAGTCTCATAATCAATTGGGACAAATGACTTTTGACAAGCTATTTTGAGTTCTTTTACACACTCGTTTGTGAATTAATCAAGCCAAATGGGGAGTCTGCAAGTCATGACAAGAGAATTCTTTACTTAAAATTATTTTTCCTCCTTCCTTTAATTTGTCAAAAACTTCTTGTGATTTTTTTTTGGTGGGCCCATTTCGAGACAAGCAAAATATGGACTCAATTTTAAATTAAAATTTGGTATTTTCCATAAAGAAAGTCACCTCTCAATCTATCATAGGGAAATACCAACCCGGTTTAACACAAAAAATAACCAAAGAAAACAAAGGAAAACAAAAATAAAAGAATAATTTTCTCCTTGGGAAAGAACTGTGGTATGAAGAGTTTATTCACTACTCTACTATTAACAAGGTGATCAAGATAAAAGCACTCGTGAAACATTTGATCTCAAGCTTCATCATAGGCACTAAGCGCGTTTGCAAGGCACGAGTAGTAAAACAATGAATCGTGTAAGACCAACCCGACGATATCACTAAATCATCAACAAAAATAAAGCATCAGGCTCTACAAGGGCACAGTTAAAGCACTAACGACAAAATAAACAAAATAAAAGGCCCGACAAGGGCAATATCATAAACATTCAACAAGTTCCCGATAAGGGCCAAATAAAATGTATAGCAGGGAAATAAAAATGTCAAGGCAAGAAACTACCAGCAATAACTAGAATACACCACCTCCCCCACAAAAATAAAGCATTTCCCTCAATGCTTAAGCTCAAACATGAAGGAAAAGTTCAAAAACTCCCTGTATGACTACTCCTAATCATCCTCCTGCTATGCTTCGTTTGTACTGGAACTTGCACCAACCTTGTGGGAGTGCGAAGTGAGCTATGACTCTCTGATCACCTGCTAGAGTGCTGGATCCTGATCATCAACCACCTCCTCATAATCTCCAGCATATGCAGTAAAGAGCTCATCTATAGGACCGGGAGTATGATGGGGCTGGGTCAAGGCCTCATCCAAGGCACTCAAGTCTGCATCTGTCAAAATCCTTCTGAATCTCCTTCACAACACCCTCGATTACATCCACCCTCTTGTAAAGTTTGCTCATGTTGTTCACTACCTCCTTCATGGACCTCTTTATGGTCATCTAAATCATACCGAGTAGCTTATTAGCTAGATCAGTCAACTGCCTATCATGAGAATAGGTCAAGTTAACCAGCTTTTGGAGGCCACCTTGGGTCAAGGTAGAAGAAGATAGTGAAGGTCCAGTAGGTGCAGCAGCTTTAGAATTTCCTGACACTGTGGGAGTACTAGTTTCCGAAGTGAATCTAGAAGGAGATGAAGTCGTGGTCTCAACATCGGTATCCCCAACCTCAACATCTTCAAGAGTCTACATATTACGCCTCTTCATTCTAGAGGCATCCGTGTTTGTCTTCTTTGCAAGGTCAAGCACAAAAGTGGTAGGGGTAGGTACATCACAACAGAAGTATGGTATTCTAGCCTTAGTACAGAGCTTGCTAATGAGGGAAGGATAGGGGAATGAATCACCACCCCAACGTTCTTCTCTTTTTATCATGATAGCCGCTATCTCTCCAAAATTAATATGCTCCCCTAACAAGATAGCAGCAACCAGAATGGCCCTTTCATGGGTAACCTTTAGATCATTTTGAGAAGGCAGGAATCTGGAGCGGACAAAGTCGTACCATAGGTGTGCCTCAAAGTATAGAGTCTAACATGGAACAGTACCCCCATAGTGGCCTAGAGGGGAGTTCCAGGAGAAATGATAGTGGCAGCCCAGTCAAGTGGCTTTGTCTCAGCAAACAACTTAGCCCTATGTGCTGTTGCAAGCTCAATTTTGTTTCCCTAATAGATGGCGTTGATAGCAGCGGGTGTGATGTGGATCTCCTTACTGTGAACTATGACTGAGTCAAAGCAAAGGAATCCCTCCACATTTCCCTTGTACCCCATAGAATCCTGCTTGGCTTGATAAGAGGCAAAGAATTCACAAACCACCTCCTTATAATAATCTCCGGGTAACTCTTGGAATAGGAACCATTGGCGGGTGGCGAACTGGTAAGGGGTGTTAGGAAGATCCTCCTCAACAGCTGCCAAGTTGAAGCTAAACTCCGAGTTGAAGGTTATTTTCTTGTCTCTATCATAGATGGCTTTCATGCTTTCTACCCCAAAGCGAATCCTTTCCTACTCTGAAACTTGCACGGGAGGAGGTGTTTTGGCAGCAACTGGGGCTTTCTTCTTGCCCTTGGATATGGAAGAGGAGGTAGGATGAGCTGGTGGCCTCCTTCTACTATGCCCTAAACTTCCCCTGTAAGAAGACATAGTCTACATGCGAAGATTCTGAGTACTAAAAGGAGATAGCACCATCTTTTTTGTATTTTTGAAGCTTTTGAAAGAAAAAAATACTACAAGAAGTTAACAAAAGAAAATGAAATGGAATTCAAAAGAGAATAAAAACACATCAAGTGACTGATGACATGTGTGATTGACGTGCGGAACGCACCTGATGAAGTGCGCATCATACATAGTGTCACACATGTAATCAGAAACTTGACTGGATTTTTCATCAAGGTGCGAAGGCAGGTGCGATTCGCACCAGCCATTGTGCGTGTCGCACAAGCCTTCGCTCCTTAACTCAGTGAACTAGCAACCTTTTCAATGATGTGAGATCCTTTATGTATTTTGCACGTGGAGATCTGCGGGTCGCATGTGAAATGCATGAGAAAACAGTTGCAATTTTTCAATTCCTTATATTCTTATGTGTTACCTATGTGACTCGCAGAGCAACACCTGTGGAATGCGCGAGTATAAGGCAATAACACCAATTCTTTTATAGGGCTTAAGCATGAATTGACCTTAACCAAGTTATCCGAGTACTCAGACTTCCCCGAAATCTTCCAATATGATTCAAAAATCAAAGATAGGCTCAACGATTTCCCTTATGAAGGATGTTACCCCATCTATCATCGTGAACATCAAGGCTTCATGAAACACATAGGCACAATCAACATTCAAAAATTCACTCCACTCAACCAAAGCGCTCACCAGAAAATCATATTTAATTGAAACACACACAGGCATAGTGGTAATAATAATTTCATCCCAATCAACATGATTCAACAAAAACCTTGTGAAGACAATGATTTTCCCTTAAGAATGACATCACCTAATTGATCATAGGGCCAAACTATGCATCAACTCAAGTGGGTTACTCAGACTTCACCCAAAACACTAAAATCAAGGCTAAAAATTAAAGCAAAGCACATACATTATCATAACAACAAGATCTACCAAGTTTCTCACAAGCAAAATCAATAATATACCCAAAATTTGGCTCCCAAAATTTTTGGATCTCACGCACAATCAACATGGAAGATTAAACTAGAATGCTTCACAAGAAAATTTCCCAATCTACTTAAAAACATTGATTTAACATTGGGAAACTTATCACAAGTAGAGAAGAGAAAGGAAAATGCAAAAATTGAAGCTTTTGGAGTGCTCAACAATGGTGACCCAAATTTGACCAAAAACTAATGGTGGCAACGATCGGCAAGTAGTGGTGGTGACATAGTTTGGGTGAAAGGAGAGAATATTTTGAGAGAAGTAGGAGATTTGGAAGGATTTTGGGAGAGATTTGTGGAAGTTTTGTAGGAGAATAAAGGAAATATAGTGGAGGGTGGCAGCTTATAATGGAGAAAAAGAAGAAGAAAGGTTGCGAGTAGGATTTTGGGTTGGGTCGGTCAATGGCTTATCAACAAAAATTATTTAAACTTACCTGAGTGTAGTGCAATGTGCATTTTGCACATCACGTTGCACAAGCCAATTTTTGAACCACATGTTACCCAGTTTTCAGTATCAAGGTGCGACGGAGGTGCGATGTGCAGAATGGGTGGTGTGATTCGCACCACTTGTCACACGTCACCTCTAAAATTTTCTTTTTCTCAAGCTCACTATTTGGGGATGCGGTGTCTTGTGCGATCCACACAATAGTGGGTGCAATTCGTACGGCACTTCGCACCTTCCTTCTAGTGCTTTTCATCCACTTAGTCATTTTTCTATCTCCTTGCATTCCTAAAACAATCCAAAAACAATAAAATGTAACAAAAATAAAAAGTAAAAACACTTGGGTTGCCTCCGAAGATGCGCTTAATTTTACGTTGCGACTCGACGATAGTACCTTAACCTTTAATTATTTCCTGGAAACATGCCAATCCGATTGGTGTGGCCCCATCCAAAGTGATGGAAGTGCTTCCTCAAAATATTCATTATCTCATATTGTTGCCAAGTTAACAACACCATAGGTTCAGGTACTGCTTTTGTCTCACACTCACCAAGGGCTTCAACTAACTTGCCCTCGGTGTTGATCACCGACACACCCTGAATTCATCCGGTGGTTTGGTAGGTTTGCATAAATTGAACGTCACCTCTTTGCTCCCAACACAGAACTTGAGCTCTCCTAGCTCCACATCAACAAGAGATCTCCGAATTTCCAATAATGGTCACCCTAATATGATGGGCACTTCAAGATCGACGTCACAATCCAATATAACAAAGTCGGCTGGTAGGATGAACTTGTCTACCTTAACTAATACATCAAAAAATATCCCCACTGGGTGTTTAATTGAGCGATTGGCCTTTAGTAATCTCATTGGAATAGTCCTAGGGGTACCTGAGCCTAACTTCTTGAAAATAACAACGGACATCAAGTTTATACTTGCCCCGAGATCACATAATGCCTTTCGAAATAATAACACTCTAATAGGGCATGTGATACTGAAAGCTCCCAGGTCTTCTCATTTAGGGGCAATTTTGCTTGTCATCACTGTGCTACAGCTGTGGGACACTTCCAACATCCCCACTTTAATAACTCGCTTCTTTTTCAATAGCTCCTTCATAAACTTTGCATACTCTGGCATTTGGGTAAGACCATCAACCAAAAGAATGTTAATGGCTAGTTTGTTGAACATGTCAACAAACTTTTTGAATTGGGCATATTCCTTTTTCTTGGTCAATCTCTGAGGATATGGAAGGGGTCCTTTAGGCACACTTGGAGCATCCTTTTCAATATCAATAGCAATTTGAGAAGGAGAATTAGTCTCATCCTTCTCTTCACATGGATTATCATTATTTGCATTCATGTTGGATTCACTAGGCTTCACCCAAACAACTGGACTTTCATCAACTTTATTCTCAACCATAATTTCCTCTTCCATTTTATCACTTGGCTCCTCAACAACCTCAATAGCTGGCTTTTTCACCTCACTACACATTCGTCTACTCCTAGTGACTATTTCCATTAAATGGCCATCGTTCTTCGAGTTTGCAAGTGTGTCACTAGGAAGAGTACCCTTCCTACGAGGGCGTATTTGAGTAAAGAGGTGATTCATTTGGGCTTCTAAATTCTTGATAGATTTTGAATAGGAGCTCACCATTTGGTGAAGAGTGGGCACCTCACCTTTCAACTCTTTCACCCCATTCTCCGTTGACACTACTCTTTGCAACACCTTTTGCAACATATCTTTAATTTTCTAATGACCAGGGTTACTCATGGTAGGCTGATATGAAACGGTATCGGCCTTTGGTAAAGGCACATAGGGGTTGGTACTATGATGATTATAATGATCACCGTATCTTTCAAGATCAGGCCATGGACCCTCACAGTCTCTAGCCGGCTCCTTATCTCTCCACTGATTTCCTTTGTTCCTGTTCCAACATTGGTTCTCATCTCTCGGATGCCAAAGACCTTGGTAGGTATCTTGATATTTGGGTCGAGAATCCTTTGCAAGATAACATAACTCATCATCCGTAGGAGAGTACACACCTTTATCATGAGCTCTAGAACCATAAGTCCCCACAATATTCACAGTTTTATTTCCAGCCCCTCACATGATTGGCCAATATATCAATTTGCATTAACATCTTGGCCATAGCTTCATCTCTCTCTTCATCTTTTTGCCTTATTTTACTCATCATAATGAATGAAGTCACACCCAAAGAAACATCACCCTCTATAGCATGCCAAGCATGATTTGTCTTTGTCATCTTCTCTAGAAGAGCCGAGGCAATACCATATTATTGGTCCATAAATATTCCATCTGTGAGGTTATTCACCACAGATTTGTTCATTGAATTCAAGGCCTGATAAAAACTTTAGAGTAGGACATTGTTGGGAAGCCATAATTAGGACACAACAAGAGATTCTGTTTGAACCTTAGCCATGCTTCATGCAATGGCTCATCCGGTAGTTAGCGAAAGTTGGTAATGTCATCCCTCAATTGAATCATTTGTGAGGGATGAAAGAACCGCACAAAAAATGCCTTAACCGATCCATTCCATGTAGTAATTGAGCCCTCCAAGGGCTCTTCAAGCCGAGTCGTTGCTTCCCCTGTGAGGGAGAAGGGAAATAAGCAGAGCCATATGGACTCTTTCAAAATATGGTTGATGTTGAAGGATTGGAAAATCTATATGAAGTTTCGAATATATCAGTTGGCATCCTCATGTGCTAATCCTTCGAATAGACCCTTCATCTGAATCAAGTGGAGCATAGTGCTCGTGACATAAAATACGGCATTTCCAACAATGGGTGGTAGGAAAATTGCACCTATACCACCATAGACCACGGGCTCATGATCCGCATCCATATATCCATCTATGATTTCTTGGTCGCCTACTTCGCTTCATGGGCACCCTGTCCAAACAATCAAAAACAACAAAAAGTAAAATGAACAAACACTCTACAAAGTGAACTCAAATGATAATCAATTGGTGATTCAAAAACCACTCCCCGACAAAGGCGCCATTTTTTATGATTCTCAAAAGTACTCTCCTAAAATATGTGGTAGTGATCATCAGAGCAAAACAAATAAGTAACCCAACGAGTGTCGGGGCTGAATCCACGAAGAGTGGAGTAATAATTCGCTAAAAAATTCTCGAAAGATAATCACAAAGAGGGAAAATGGTCAAACAACTTAAAAGTAAAGATTTGAGGAATTGGAAAGGGAAATTACGTAGCAACTTCTATTTCATTACACAAGTGGAAAGTAAACACACGATTTGTATTAATGAGAGAAAGACAAGGGGTATGCTTCTGATGAGATTCTTCAAAGGGTTAGGGTACTTGATTAATTAAGCAAATTCTCAATTAATGATACGGGTAGCATTGGTTTTATCCATATTCGGTAATCTCTCGATATTCCACATATATATCCTATGATCTTTGTTCAAGAATAATAGGTTTTAACACAAACCAACCAATTCAATTGCTTGGGGAAGTCATACTATTTCTAGCTTAGATTCTTAGATGAGAGTTTACATCGATTAAGCTATTTCTAGCCTCAATCTAAGATGAAAATCTCAAATTCTCACTATTGAATTCCTATTTGAATTATGAACCCTCTTTCAAGCAAGAACACAATTAAGAAAACTCAATTAATGTTTACAACCATTAATTTTATGATTAAAACTTGAGGAATTCAATAGAACCATATTAATTCATCAATCATAAGCTCAATTAAACAAGACTCATACCCAAATTCAAATACCCATCATACACATACCCCTAGACAAGGAAATTAGTTCCTTATATGATAAGTTGGTAATTTGCCAACTTATTTAGCCTTTAAGCTTATACTTTTGCTATCCTAATTGAGAGAAAATAGTGCATTTAATATGATTTTCTTCTATTTTAAAGGTGTATATGATTTAGAAGTTATCGATGCCAAATCAAATGAAAACAAGTCAAAACAAAGAAATTCTGGAAATCTGGGTGAATTGGCGCGATTGCATTGGACTAGCATCGATAGCGCTGAAGGAAATGATCAAGGCTTGTGCGCGATCGCATAGGAATAGTGCGATGTCATTGTATGAAGAACTGGTCAACTCCAATCAATACACGGGTGCAATTGCGCATGAACAGTGCGATAGCGCTGCACAGTGTGAAACCTTTAAGCACGATAGTGTTGGCTTAGCAGGATAGCGCTTCACTGTGCTTGAGTGTGAAACTGGGCAAAAATGTCATTTCACACTTGTGGAAACCCCAATCCATATAAAACACTTCTTAACCATTCTGGAAAGAATCTTTGGCAAATTCACACAACTTTGACAAGCTTGGAGAACAAGTTCATCACCCTACACCATTGGAGTGAAGATTTGGATGATTTCTATTGTAAAATATTTAAATTCCTTTCTTCAACTCTTGTTCTACATTGAATTGAGATTTGGGTATTGTATTAGAGATAATACTTTATTTTGGTACTGAATTCTTATCTTGTGGTTTCTCTTGGTTAAATTGTGCGGGTCTATTGAATCTTTCATGCTTTAATTACATAGTTTATGGTTGCAAACATTGACTTAGCATACTAATTGTGTTCTTGCTTGAGAGAGAAGTTCTTCAATTGGGTAAAGGTTCAATAGTGGAGATTTGGGGTTTTCACTCTAGACAAGGCTAGAAATTCCCATCTAAGAGTTGAGGCTAGAGATAGCCCAACTTACCCAAGTTGAATTGGTTGGTTTATTGCTTACTCGTGCAGGTTTGAGAGAACACACAAGGATAAATGCTTGATTGGACAAGAGACGGTTAAGCATACTCTTAACCAAGACTACCTTTGCGTTAATTGGGTAGAAGTCTTGTGAATTGAATTCTTATTCCTAATTCTCCCTTGTTATCCTTGCTTGGTGAAAGCCATTGATCAAACCTATCTTTTATTTGATTTTCTTTAATCCTTTGATTTAGTTTAAAATCCCCCCTATCATTATCTTTTCTTTTTGCTCCTTGAACTTCTATAAGTTGCTTTTATTCTTTATTAGCTCAATCGCGATTATATTGTTCTCTATGGGATTGACCTCGACTCCCTTTGGTAATATAAATGTGTTTTGCTCTGACGATCGCAATCACCTCCTATTGGAGAGTGTATTTGAGAATTATCAAAAATGGCGCCATTGTCGGGGAACAATTTGGTATATTGAGTTAGTTTAGAATTTGAGTTTACTTACTCTAGTTTAAATTTTTGAATATTATTTTTTTGTTTTATTTAGTTTTGTCACATCCCATTTTTGCACGAACGCGAACGAAGGATTTTTCCAATTGAAGTGATGGTATTGAATAGAGATTATTTTTTATTTATTTACAAAGTCGTCACTTGGAATTGAGTTATGGTATTCCAAGTCACCTTTTTGAAGTCCTAATCAAAAGGAAATGACTCTTATTATTGTTCTGCGAAAATAGAAGACCGGGTAAGGAATTCTGTTGACCGAGAGGAAGGTATGAGGAACCCCTCGAGTCCCGTAGTTCTAGCACGGTCGCTTTTATCAGCTCATACTTGACTTAAATTAATCTAGGATATTTATAATGCTTAAGATATGCTTTGATAATGTTGAACCTTTATTGGTCTTGGCTAAGATGCAAGATTGTGACCTTAGCTTTGACATACGTTGATCAAGACGCACGAATGCGACCTCGACTTACATATCGCACCTAAAGATTGAGTCTAATCACTTAGTTGAACCAAGATTTATTATTTTTTAAGAGGGTTTGGGTCAAGACGCAAAGTTGCGACCTTGCCATTTTTTTTATGTGTCCTTATCCAAGACGCAAAGTTGTGATCGTAGTCAAGATGATATATTATTTGTGCTCTCGTTAGAGCTTATCATTTGGAGCATTTATTCTACTAGACGGGGGATAATTATTTGTCCTTTTTTTCACTCTTTTCTTTCAATTTTTGCGACGAGTTTCAAAATAATCCGCAACTCATCTCGCTCCCTTACAATTGATTTTTCCTCTATTTTCTTTTATTTATGTGATGGGATTTAGAATAAATCTGATTCCATCTCGCTCAAACTCATATTAATAGTAATAAATTAAGCCTTAAAATAAATAGTCAGGCCTCGAAAACTTTAATCAAATATAATATCAAGCCCCAAAACTCATCGTCAAATAAAAAGGTAGATGTATTCAATTAAGTAGACGTAAATATCCAAATATTGCTTTAAAAAAACAAGAAAGTCAAATAGTAAATAATATGCTTATCCAATATGTTTTCAAGAGTTTCACGTTAATTTTTCAGAAGTTACCAAATGTTGAATCTTAAACCATTGTTTTATCATCAAATGTATTTAATTAATTAAACATAAATATTCAATCATTGCACTGAAAAAATAAGAAGTCCAAACATGGAATAACTTAGAGAAAAATCAAATACTACACTTTATCAAATATTTTTAAGACTTTTCACGCCAATTTTTCAAAAAAAAAATCAAGACTTTGAATCACTAATTTTATCTTCTTCTTTTTTATCTACACTAAATTATCTGCAACCAAATTCGATTAGACAGCCCGAATTGTAATGACCCTTCCGGTCATTTACGCATTTTTTTCCTTCTTGTAGATCTTGTTTGTAGCAGCTCCAAGTCATTAATGGCTCGCTGGGACCGATAGTTTGGTGCCTGGGCCGCCTGATTTATCTTTTTTTCATTCCTGGTTTTAGAGCTTTTAACTTTGGAAATCAATGACTTCAGTCAACATCCTTGGTGAACGTGCTCGAAATCGAGTTCTGACAGTTTCGATAACTTTGGAGCATGGACTTTGGTCTAATGGGACCTTTGGTCGGGATTCGGGAGCTTTTTAGCTTGGAATTCTCTCTCATTCTGTATTTTCAAGATAGTAGGGCTTGTCGAATTGACTTTGGTCAATATTCGGAGAAGATGGCATCGAATGGAAATTTTGTCAGCACCGTTAGCTCCGGAATGCCGAATCTGTGTTAGGTAGTTGGTTGGTTCAGGTCCCGGGTGATCCGGGCTTATTTTGGGTGTTTGGTTGGCATTAGTTAGTATTAACTTGGGTCAACATTCCTCTGAGACGACCTCGTATGGAAGTTTTATCAATTCCGTTGACTCCAGAACGTTGTTTCCACTCTAATAGCATATTTGGTTCTTGAGTATTGGGTTCCGATTGTGCTCAGAATGGCTTGTAGAAGTTTTTAGCACTGCTAGTTTTCTGTTGCTGGTATGGCTGAAATTTGTTGATCACGATCTCAAAGGGTTCATCGCAATAGAGATGAAGGAATTCTTTGGTCATCGCGATCTCGTAGGGTTTTCTCGCGATAGCAATGACGGCCCTGCTCCTTTGTTCATCGCGATCTCGAAGGCTGACCCTCGCGTACGCAATGAGTTGGCAGTTTGTTCATCGCAATCTCGAAGGTTTTTCTTCGCGATAGCGATTAACAAATCCTTGTATGTATATATACTTTCTCCTTTGTTTTCTTCACCAAAAATCTGCATTTCTCCATTGTTTCTAAGGCTCCAAGCTCCATTATAACCGTGGGATCATATCTTAGCATTGTAGTAATTGATTTCTAGTCCGTGCTTGATTCCTCGTCGCAAATTATATGTATTCCATCCTTTAATCCCGTAATTTCTTCATTTGATTCCCTCTTTGATTTCATAATTGGTGGGCTGTTTTGAAGCCCCAATCATTGTCCGTCTCCGCTTAAATTTTGAGCATGTGCTTTTGAGATGGTAAGGAACACTTTGGTATTTTTCATTTTTCGATTTTGGATTGCGAGGCCCACGGGACCATTTGTGATCAAATTTTGACCCGGCTATTATTATAGCAATATGGGTATTGTAAGTCTTGTTTTTACATATAGATTATTGTATTGATAGTGGTTTCGTGATTTGGTGCTTCCTGGAGTAGTTTGAGCCTGGACGACGTCGTCTTCACAGCTACTCGTCAGACGACAGGTAGGTTATGGCTTTCCCTTCCTAGACTCTGCATATATAGGCTATAATTGCATTAATTAGCATCCTTGGGTGGGTTGTTATAGGTTGGTACCCCAGACCTTGTCCGCCTTTTCTGTCTGTTTATTTCATACGTTGATTGTAGTATTCATGTAGTATTATATATCACCCTTGTGGTCCTGTGTGACCTTGTATTGACACTGGAACATAGACGGTGGGTTATTTGGAAATGTCCGCGAGTCCCGGACATAGAGATATCCTTTTATGCTGGTTATGTTTGCTGAGTAACTGTGGAGCCTGTGCAGGGCTGGTAGGAATGTTTGTGAGCCGTTGGGCAAATTTATATTTGTGTGCGAGCATATAATCCATGAAAAAAAAATCCATGCATGTTTTACTTTGGTTTTGGCTGCAAGCCACTATGGACGGTTTTTCCTAAACATGTATGGCTCCGGGGGACCTTTTTGGTATAATCTAGTGATGAGATAAGATTTTGGATGATTTCGCACTGATTTTCTACTGATACTAGGCTCTGCTGGGCAGAGCACTAGCACTGATTTCCAACTGATACTAGGCTCTGCTGGGCAGAGCACTAGCCCTGATTTCCTACTGATACTAGGCTCTGCTGGGCAGAGCACTAGACCTGATTTCTTACTTATTCAGACCCGCATACGCTTTGGGCACCCTTTGAGAGGGTTATTGAGACTTTTATCACTAATTTAGACCCGAGTATACTTCGGGCACCCTTTGAAAGGGTCTTTTAAGATTACTTCTACTGTTTTAGACTCAGTTCAATTCTGGGCACGTACTTTGAGGCTCTGGTTCTCTGAGATTTTGCGTTCATTACTATATGTGGTCAGGGACCTCCATGGGCCCTACCATTCCAGGACCTGGCCAAAGGGCCGAGTATGCCAGAGGAGGGGTATACAGTGTTGGATGGTGTATAGTGGGTACGTCCCACCATGGGTCCTCCTATCGAAGTGTCAGGGGGAGGTGCATACAGGGTTACTATTATCAGTTCCATCATTATCATCATCTTGCATATTTCACTCGGATTCCACCCTTGTTTTCTTTGTGTTCAGTGTACGCTCTGGTTGTATGGGCGGCCGGAGGGTTTGTTTTCACTTGATTGCATTCCTCTATTGTATGGGCGGCCATTGGGACTGTAGGTAGTTTAGATTACTCTTGTCTCTTTATAGAGTTGGTTATAGTCCTTGTTTCTTGGTGATTTAGTGATTATTAGCCTGTTTAGGCTCCAGTTGTGGAATTGTGATTATTGAAAGGGCTAGGGAGTCCTATATTATTGAGGCACTTTTGTGTGGCCTTCTGAGCAGATTGTGAGTTTCTGGTTCCATTCTTGTCAGGTTTTGAGTAGTATTTCTCGGTTATTGTGGGTTAGTTATTCCATCCTAGGGTTGTACTTGTGAGGAGATTCCTGTTTATGCTATCTTGAAGTTGGATTGGTGTAATGATTTCCTTATGCTTATTGATTCCATCTTGAGTCTGTTATACTGATTTCCTTCTTTTCCTTTTGCTTGAGGTTACCGGTATACCGCCATGTTCCTGACTCTCTCTCTCCTTTTATATTCTATTATTGCAAGGATCCCTAGGTGCGGTCCTCTTTCTTACACCTTTGTTCTGTGTATATTTGTTTTATGTGCTAGCATTGTATGCTTGTAATCCTTGGTTGTCTATTCTCCATGCTAGCTCCTTGTGCTTTCTCTATTGCTTCAGTAACTACTTTCTTGCTATCTGCTACTTGTTGTTTTTATATCTTATATGCGCTCAGTCAGCCAATGATGCCTACTGAGTACCCATTGTCTTGGTGCTCATACAACACTTCTTCATCTTTCTGGTGCAGATATTAGTTGAGCTTTCGCCGTTGATCACATTGGAGACTCGTGCAGCTCTTGGGAGGTTTGAGACTAGGGTGAGCTCCTGACGATCGGGGCTTGTCTACATTTCATCTTTTGTACTGTTGCTCCCTGTACTTTCGGAGACATATTTATATTATATTTTTTTACTTCTAGCACTTGTATTCTATTAGAAGCCTTTGTATTGTCGATACGAAGTCTTGGGGTTGGTGTAGTTTCATTATGCATATATTCAGGTTTTGCTTCTGCTTTGTCTACCTTTATATTCTTCTTCCGCTTATTTCTGCTTATTGTTCATTTTGGTTAGGTAGTAGCCCATTACTAACAGTTTCAGACTACGGGGATTGGTTTGCCTACAGGGGGGTTGTAGGTGGCATCATGACCTGAGAAATTGGGTCATGACAACTTGGTATTAGAGCTCTAGGTTCACCGGTGTCATGGTACAGAAGCAAGTGTCTAAGTAGAGTCTCGCGGATTGGTACGATGATGTCCGTATCCTATCTGCGGGAGGCTAGAGGGAATTATTAGGAAAAGTTTCATATTCTTGGCTCCTTATCATGCGTTCCTAGCTCTATTGACTTCTGAACTTTGATTGTTTCATTCCTTCTCAGATTCCTTAGATGAGTTCGAAAGCGGGTGATGTTGAGGCTTCTATGCCTGTTGCCTCAGTGCTTCCATCAGTGCCAAGACTTTAGAGTGAAGATTCACCGCATCAGATAGGGGGTGTAGGGTCAGCCCAGCCTCGGATTTATAGCTACTCTAGTTCTTCAGGACACCTTGACTAGGACTCTGAGTCCTCTGGTGGGTGTTTCAATACTCGGTTCTACGAGCAGTACTTTGGCTAGGGTTGAGCTACCAGTTCTTCAGCAGGGTGTTCTGTTGGTATTGGAGTATGAGGCGAGATTTCATTACATGGTTAGACATACTGTTAGGGTTGTACCTTCAGAGTTTTATAGGGTTCAGAGTTTTGTTGGAGGTTTGCTTTCACCGCTTCGTTTGGCGACTGAACATTTGGTTACAGTTGGGACTACCTTCCTTCAGGTAGTGGATCATGCGTGGGCGATTGAGGCTTTATGCCGTGATACTTATGGAGGTATTGCTAAGAAACATCATCGCCAGGATAGTTTTTGAGGTTCTCAGACTCGAGGTAGGGGATTCTCCACCAGAGATAGGTTACATTACTTTTTATCTACCAGGCCAGTTTCAGTTGCTCCATGGGTTCCAGAGAATGCTTGTGTAGGGCATGTTGAGCAAAGTAGACAGGGTAGGGATCATATTCTTTAAGATTTGCCTTCAGAGTGTGCAGGCCGTGGTGGCCGTTCAGGTCCAGTAGGATCATCCCATCAGACTCCACTTGGCAAGGTTTGTTATTGGTGCAGGAAGCATGGGCACTTGGTTAGGGATTGTCCCGCGATTCTGCCTTTCAGTCAGCAGGGTCAGCAGGTGTTATCTCCCAGGGGGTCAGTGCCACCGGTAAGAAATGGGGTACAGGGTAGTAGGGGTACTCCCCAGGTAGTGAGAGGTAGTGTGCAGGGTTCTGGGGGGTGGTCCCCGGATGGTTAGAGGTGGCTTTTAGCTGGGTGGTTCAGGTATCCGTCCAGAGTTGAAAAGCATCGTGCATCGTAGTAGAGCTTCTTTGGGTTGCTATAGTTATGGGGTGATGGGACATTATGCTAGAGATTGTCCCCGTCGAGGGATGACTGAGCTTTCAGCTTCGACTACTCCAGCTATTATTAGACACCATCAGTATGATGCTCCTCTTGATTGGCCAGAGGTAGAGGTTCCTGACATCATTGCTCAAGGATAGGATTTTGCTTCGGCTTGTGATAGTCATGTTTGCGTGGCGATTCTTTCCCTTCTCTCATTTAATTTCTTATATGCCTACCTGCTACTTGTTTAGTTGTTTGATTTCTGGATTATAGCTTTTATGCATTGTTTTCGTGGTAGTATATTCCTTAGTAGTGGATGGGGGTGAGTTATTCTGGCAAGGTGTTTACCCAGAGTCATAGCTCATGGGTAGTTCTTCTTAGTCTCTTTTCTGGGTGTTTTGCCTTCGGTTTTATTGTGGCTCTAGGCTTGTGTTAAGTCTTCCTTTTGAGTGGTCTTAGATGGTTGTTGCCTAGGTTGTTTCCTAGCTTTTGCTAGAGGTTCTGGTATTGGTTTGATATGATACCGGTAATTGTGCTGGAGTTTAGATTTTGTCTTAAGTTGGGAGATGGTTGTTATGCTAGCGTGCTTTGGTCGGCTTGGCTTTCTCAGGTGTTTAGAGTCAACCCTCTTTGTTAGTTGGTTTATGAGGTTGGCATGTATGTGGTTTGTTCCCATAGTCTCCTTCAGTTTCTTGTCTTGTTGGGTTGTCTTATCATTTTTCCCGGTTCTAGTCGGAATGGATTTTGATCATAGTTCTCTGGATGATCCTTTGACTTTAGCATTATGATTGAGTTTGGCTTTGGCATTTTCAACTAAGTGTTGATAGTAGCCTCGTGGCTGAGTGGTATTCATAGCATTTTGGGTGAGGTGGGCATCCGGCCCATTCTTCTCCTGCTTTATTGAGTTTGGCAATATAGATGTGAGAACTAAGGTAATGGCTTCAGATTTTATTTGAGAAGGAGTTTGTAAGGTTGAGTATAAGTTGAAAAAGGAGGGAGATGACTCCTTGTTCGTGCTTGTGTGTTTTAGTAGTTAACTAAGATGACGATAAAGGTTTGTTTGGGTTATGGGTTGGTAACTTGATTCGAACGACTACAGATTGCAGTAGCTTCTCCTTTGATTGGTTTGAGGTTTCAGTAATAGCTATGACTTTGGCAACTTGCATATTCAAGCCTAGTTGGCTTTGGTTCCTAAGGGTTCATTGGCAGCATATGCGTTCGATAGAGGTAGTGGTTAGTAAACTGGGGTTTGGCTTTTGAATCGTGGGCTAGCAAACTACTCTGAATTGTTTGTGGTTGATTCTCTTTGGTTGCAGCTTCTTGGGTTGGAAGGTAATGAGTTTGGACAACTTAGCATCCCTATTTCCAGCTATGGAGTGACAGTTGGCCTTGGAAACCTAGTCCTTGGCTAACCTCTGTTTTAGGCTGGATAATCCTGATTTTGGCGGTGTTCTTCATGGTACAAAATTTCTTCCATCTTGGTTGGACAGATGCAGTGGCGTAAGCTACAGAATCAACGGCGATGTATTGTTTGTGTTCAGGTTGTGCGGGTTGAGACTAGCGAGCCTATTCTTGGGTTCTAATGATACTCTGAGGTTTGTGGTCACCTTTATTCGCTAGGAGTTTGGAAGCTTGTTTAGTTTATTCTTCAAGGGTTGTCTTTTGTGTAGGGTTCTAGTATTGGTTAAACTCAATCAGCATGGATTAAGAGTTCGGTATGTGGTATGCTTCCAGGTGGTTTATTTGTGTGTTGATATAGTGTAGCGATTGATTTGGTGCCAAAGAGGGGAGTTGAAAGTATATGCAAATTTCTATGGCTAAATAGCGAGCTTGGGCTTCAGACACCCTTTCCTTTGTCTGTGGGGTGTTTGTACTTAATATTCATAGCATGGTAGACTTCTTCCTGAGGTGAGAGTTGTAAGGCAATTTCAATTCCGAATGGTGTTTGGGTTCTCGGAGTAGCAGTGGTATTCTTAGAGTTTGGAGCTTAGCTGGTGATTTCAGACTTTGTGGTAGGCGTACCATACTCCTTGCTGAGGCTTGGTTTTGGTTTGGGTATGTTGTGCAGGTTACCCTGGTTTATTCACTTCCAGTTGATTCAGACTCGGCACAGTTCAGTGAGGTTGGCTTCGTTCTATAGTTTTGAAGCTCTCTGTCAATACAAGGTGTTCATTCATGCTTTTCCTAACTTTGGTGTGTGGACTTCAGTTGGGTTCAGATGGGTTGTTCAGCTGGGCTCATTTATCGAGGATGAAGTTAGCAAAAGTGTTCGCTCGTTGGTTGATGACCAGTCGGGACAGGTAACTCCAGTTTCCAAAGGTATGCTTTGAGTTGTTATCTTGAAGGGCAAATGCTAGTGGACTATAGCCTGTCTTGGAAGGAGTTTGAGCAAAAAGAGGTGACTTTGTTCGTGGTAGAGTATAAGCGAAGACTGTGTATTTCCGGAGTGTCAATTTAGGCTTTGAGAATTGTTTGAGTGTTCGACTTGTATGCAACTTTTTGTTGGTGCGAAAGGATTCAGTTCTGAATGAAAGAGCTTTGTTGATCAGCGGGTTCATGAGTTAGAGTTTTGGGTTGATGGCTCTTCTGGTAAATTTGGTGGTGTTTTCAAAGATTTCATTTCTATGTGTTGATTGCCTTGCTTCTCTGGTTTTGGTGTTGTGTCAGTGCTTATCGGTTGAGATTATCGAGGTTTAGTTTGGGTTGGCAGATCTTTGCAGTTTTGGAATTTAAGTTTGGAATCTAGCTTGGCTAGTAAGGAGTTAAGGCTTGGTTGCTTTCATGGATTTTGTGTTCTGTTGGGTGCCGTCCAGTCGAGGAGGCTACCCGAGTTGTCCGAGAGAGTAGTGCGGGATTTGTATCCGCTGTTCTTTTAATCTCTAGTCTTTTCGTCTTTCCTGACTTTTGGGGACGAAAGTCTTTTTAGTAGTGGATGATGTAATGACCCTTCCGGTCATTTAAACATTTTTGCCCTTCTTGCACTGTTAGAGCTTACTTGTAGAGGCCTCAAGTCATTTATGGCTTGCTGGGACTGGTAGTTCGGTGCCCGGGCCGCCTGTTTGTTCTTTTTGTGCATTCCTGGTTTTAGAACTTTTAACTTTGGAAATCGATGACTTCAGTCAACATCCTTAGTGAACGTGCTCGCAATCGAGTTCCGACAGTTCCGTTAGCTCAAGAGCATGAACTTTGGTCTAGTAGGACTATTGGTCAGGATTCGAGAGCTTTTCAGCTTAGAATTCTCTCTCATTCTGTGTTTTTAAGCTAGTTGGGCTTGTCGGGTTGACTTTGATCAACATTCGGACAAGACAGCCTCAGATGGAAATTCTGTCAGTGTTGTTAGCTCCGAAATGCCGAGTCTGTGTTGGGTAGTTGGTTGGTTCGAGTCCCGGGTGATCCGAGCTTATTTTGGGTGTTTGGTTGGCGTTAGTTAGTGTTGACTTGGGTCAACATTCCTCTGAGATGACCTTGTATGGAAGTTTTGTCTATTCTGTTGAGTCCAGAACATTGTTTCCACTCTAATAGCATATATGGTTCTTGAGTATCGGGTTTCGATTGTGCCCAAAATATCCCATAGAAGTTTTTAGCACTGCTGGTTTTCTGTTGCTGGTATGGCTGAAATTTGTTCATTGCGATCTTGAAGGGTTCATTGCGATAGCGATGAAGGAATTCTTTGGTCATTGCGATCTCGAAGGGTTTTCTCGCGATAGCGATGAAGGCCCTGCTCCTTTGTTCATCGCGATCTCAAAGGATGACCCTCGCGTTCGCGATGAGTTGGCAATTTTCTCATCGCGATGTCGAAGGTTTTTCTTCGCGATAGCGATGAATAAATCCATGTATGTATATATACCTTCTCCTTCATTTTCTTCACCAAAAATCTGCATTTCTCGATTGTTTCTAAGGCTCCAAGCTCCATTATCACTGTGGGATCATATCTTAGTGTTGGAGTAATTAATTTCTCGTCCGTGCTTGATTCCTCATCGCAAATTATAAGTATTCCATCCTTTAATCCCGTAATTTCTTCATGGGATTCCCTCTTTGATTTCATAATTGGTGGGCTATTTTGAAGCCCCAATCGTTGTCCGTTTCTGCTCAAATTTTGAGCATGTAGTCCTGGGATGGTAAGGAACACTTTGGTATTTTTCATTTCCAATTTTGGGTTGCAGAGCCCATGGGCCCATTTGTAACCCAAATTTTGACCCGGCTATTATTATAGCAATATGGATATCGTTAGTCTTGTTTTGACATATAGATTATTGTATTGATAGTAGTTTCGCGATTTGGATCTTTCCAGGGCAGTTCAAGCCTGGACGATTCCGTCCCCGTAGTAATTCGTCGAACGAAAGGTAGGTTATGGCTTTCCTTACCTAGATTCTGTGTATATAGGCTATAACTGCATTAATTAGTATCCTTGGGTGGGTTGTTATAGGTTGGTACCCAAGACCTTGTCCGCCTTTTCTGTTTGTTTATTTCGTACATTGATTGTAGTATTCATGTAGTATTATATATCACCCTTGTGGTCCTGTGTGACCTTGTATTGACTCTGGAACATAGACGGTGGGTTATTTGGGAATGTCCGCGAGTCCCGCACATAGAGATATCCTTTTAGGCTGGTTATATTTGTTGAGTAGCTGTGAAGCCTGTGCAGGGCTGGTAGGAATGTTTGTGATCCATTGGGCTAATTTATATTTGTGCGCGAGCATATCATCTATGAGAAAGATTTTCCCTACATGTTTTACTTTGGTTTTGGCTAGGAGCCACTATGGATGGTTTTGTCTAAACTTGCATGGCCCCAAGGGGCCCTTTTGGGTATAATCTAATGATGACATGAGTTTTTGGATGATTTCACACTAATTTCCTATTGATACTAGGGCAGAGCACTAGAACTAATTTTCTACTGATACTAGGCTCTGCTGGGTAGAGCACTAGCCCTGATTTCCTACTGATACTAGGCTCTGGTGGGCAGAGAACTAGCACTGATTTCCTACTGATACTAGGCTCTGCTGGGCAGAGCACTAGCCCTGATTTTCTACAGATACTAGGCTCTGCTGGGCAGAGCACTAGACCTGATTTCTTACTGATTTAGACCCAGATATGCTCTGGGCACCCTTTGAGAGGGTTATTGAGACTCTTATCATTGATTTAGACCTGAGTATACTTCGGGCACTCTTTGAGAGGGTCTTTTGAGATTACTACTACTGTTTTAGACTCAGTTTAATTCCAGGCACGTACTTTGAGGCTCTAGTTCTCTAAGATTTTGCGTTCATTACTGTGTATGGTCAGGGACCTCCATGGGCCTTGCCGTTCTAGGACCTAGCCAAAGGGCTGAGCATGACGGAGGAGGGGTATACGGTGTTGAATGGTGTATAGCGGGTACGTCCCACCATGGGTCCTCGTACAGAAGTGTCGGGGCGAGGGCTACTATTATCGGTTCTATTATTATCATCATCATGCATATTTCACTCGGATTCCACTCTTGTTTGTTGTGTGTTCCATTTACGCTCTGGTTGTATAGGCGGACGGAGGGTTTATTTTCACTTAATTGCATTTCTCGGTTGTATGGGCGGTTGTTGGGACTGTAGGTAGTTTAGATTACTCTTGTTGCTTTATAGAGCTAGTTATGGTCCTTGTTTCTTGTTGATTTAGCGATTATTAGCCAATTGAGGCTCCGGTTGTGGGATTGTGATTATTGAGAGGGCTAGGGAGTTCTATCTTATTGAGGCACTTTTGTGTGGCCTTCTGAGCAGCTTGTGAGTTTCTGGTTCCATTCTTGTCAGGTATTGAGTAGTATTTCTTGGTTATTGTGGGTTTGTTATTCCATCCTAGGGTTGTACTTATAAGGAGATTCTTGTTTATGCTATCTTGAAGTTCGACTGGTGTAATGATTTCCTTATGCTTGTTGATTCCATCTTGATATGTTACACTACTTTCATTCTTTTCCTTTTACTTGAGGTTACCGGTATACCGCCATGTTCCTGACTCTCTCTCTCTCCTTTTATATTTTATTGTTGCAAGGATCACAGGTGCGTCCCTCTTTCTTACACCTGTGTTCTATGTATATTTGTTTTATGTGCTAGCATTGTATGCTTATAATCATTGATTGTCTATTCTCCGCGCTAGTTTCTTGTGCTTTCTCTATTGCTTCGGTGACTACTTCCTTGCTATCTGCTACTTACTGTTTTTATATTTTATATGCGCTTAGTCGGCCGATGATGCCTACTGAGTACCCGTTGTCTTGGTGCTCATACTATATTTCTGCCTCTTTCTGGTGCAGATATTAGTTGAGATTTCACCGTTGATCACATTGGAGACTCGTGCAGCTTTTGGGAGGTTCGAGACTAGGGTGAGCGCCTGACGGTCGAGGCTTGTCTACATCTCATCTGTTGTATTGTTGCTCCCTGTACTTTCAGAGACAGATTTATATTGTATTTGGTTACTTCTAGCACTTGTATCCTATTAGAAGCTTCTGTACTGTTGTTGACACCCAATTTTTACCTTCCACATTACGAATTAATCTTGAGCCTTTTTAATTTTAAACAATTTTTGGAATAATTATTTTTGTAAAAAAGGGGGATAAAATATTTTCCAAATAAGCTTTATCATAGTTCTGAGTAATAATTTATATTTTTTTCATATTTAGTTATGTGAAATTTATATAAAGTTTACTTTAAGAGCTATTTTAGAGTTTAAATTCACAAGAAAATCCTTTTAAAGAATTGAACGCTTGATTTTCCTTCAAGTTAATTCAAACGAGAGTTAATTGAATAAATGAATTTCATAATTATTAAGAGGTAATTAAGTGTTAAATTCAATAATTATTTCAATTTGTTTAAGTTAAATGAGCACAATAATTGATTGTAATTAGTTTGTCTATATTCCAATGCTAGCCTAGTTCCTTAAATCATTTAAATTCTAGCGGAATTTCATCAACTTATTCGTAATTTGGCTACCTCCTTAAACCTAAAGTGGCCACATTTTTGCAAATGTGGCCAAACTTTAAACACCCTTATAACCCCTTTGCTTCAGCCTCCATTTGGGCCAGCAAATCCCCTAACGCGGCTGGCCCAACTCTTTCATCCGCCTAGCCCAACACATTTTACCCGCCTAACCCGACCGACCCGGCCCAACATCACTCATATACTCTTTTATCCGTTTCTCTCTAACACAACAGATGACAAACGACCCTTTGCTCATTTTCTCTCAACCCTCACATCAAACCCTAGCCGCCGCCTCCATCATTCCCTCTTCTTTTTCATTTCCCCGTACTAAATTGTGTGCTAGGCACGAGAATTGTACCACGAAGGTATTGAGAGAGGCGACGAGGAACGAATCCACACCTCCAATCGTCTTTGCTCTCCGAACCCCGCTCAAGATTTGTACCAAGATGGTACCATTCCTAACAGCTCAGCTTCAACAACGGCTCTAACTCCGTCAAAATTCCCAAAAGCCGTCCCTAGCTCCGTCCGAAATGGAGCTGGCAAAGTTGAGAAACTTCCAGAAGCTCCAGGTGTCACTCCTCTCTGCTAAATCCGTAAAACTTGTACAATTTCGTACAAGTTGTTGCTGTGAACGTTGCTCCAGCTGAGGAATTTGAATTTCTCAGCAAAATTCCCAAAAACCCCTCTAGTTTTCCCTCCCATTTTTACCGAAATTCCCTATAAATACCCCCCCGCTACATGTAAAGGAGCTGATTTTGGGGGAAAATTAGGGGTTCTGGAGAATCGTTTCTCTAACCCCACGAAACCAGTCAGCTGTTGGGGAAGAAAACACTAAGAAATTCGAATTCTAAATGGGGTTGATATTAATCTGGTGGTGGTAAGGCTTTCCGGTGAAGTTCGTGGTCCAAGCTGCTGCCCCAAAAAAGTTAAACCCCTTACCCTCTTCCCTTTACTGTTTATTTTTATTTTTTGCATTATGATGCTTAAATCTTGGTGAAATCTGGGTTCTGGTCTTGTTTGTTAGTTTTAAAGATATGTGTTTGAATTTTAGACTGTTATTATGATTTTGAGTAGTAATTTCGTGTTATAAGCATAATGTTTCACTGAGTGTGTTTAATTTATGAAGACAGTAGGTGTAAGAACAAATTTGTACTCTAGTTTGTTGCTAAATGATGTGAAATCTACCATGTTTTGTCTATGCTAAAATGGCTATGTGTTGACACCAACTCGTGTATGTGAATTGGTTAAATATTAGATGTTGTTTTTCTCGTGTTAAGGTTGATGTTTGTTGTAATTTAAGAGTATTGATTCCTCTTGGAAACTTCATAGTTTCACTGGTTTTCTATAAGACTAGGGTAACATGAAAAATGCTACGAATATAGGTTAAAGACTTATTGCCGGAACTAGTTGATATGGAATGATCAATTTTGTTCCACCCTTTCCTGTTTTTCCCCTGTTTCTTTTGACTTGATTAAAGCTCTTATCCTGCTTTTTCTTCCTTCTTCTTTACTGTTTTTTATCATGTTAAAATGACAATGTGTGAGGTTTGCTAGTCAAGGTTTAGAGCATTCCTTGGTTTGGTTTGGAAAATTTGAATCCTATGTTGTTGTATGCATATGTTTAAGTGTTATATGAGTTCTTATTGTGATTAGGAACCAGATATGAGTCATATCCCTTTATGATATGCTCTTCATCTTTGCAAGTTCCCCTATTCGACCCTTTAATAGATACTGATTTCATTGCCCCCTTGTATACTGCATGCTCCACATGAACATTGAAACTAGTGTGATTTGGCTGCTGTTTTGGGCATGATATTACTTCAAGTATGGTCTGTTTGCAAAGGCTATGTTAGATTAATAGTTTTGGTTCTTGCCATGATAACATTTCCTCTAGAAACCCCCCCCCCCCCGGCTCTCATATGATTTTCAACTAGTTATACATTTGTGATTGATGTCTACCCTATTAAAATCTTTCCAGCCTTCTTGTTCCCTCTTCCTGACCTATTTTTCTTTTCGTAATATGTGATATTAAGATCATGTTCCTTAGCTAGATTTTCCAAACTCTAAGTAATTTGGTGTTAAACTACCCTTAAGATTTTGGTTCATTAAGTCCTTCTATGGCTAAAATCTGCATTTTTATGTTTAACCTTCAAGATTTGGGGTATTAAGTATAACTTAGTGAATAACAAGTATGTTAGGGAATGTTTTGTGCCCCCATGATAACATGTTATGCCTCTTTTCAAAATCTGTGCACATGAGTATATGATTTATTTCCCTTCTTTATCCACCTTGGCTTCTAAAAAATGATAAATTCAAATGAATAGCCTTTGTTGGTGTTTGGATTGAAGGTTTGAAATATTGTGAATATGAAAGAATGATCCTTATTTGTTTAAAATTAATGGTTTGTTGTCTTAGACTAGTCTAAATATCCTATTTTGTATGTTTAAACTTGGTGTGAATTTATGTGATTGTCAACTAATGTCAAACGAACCAACTATTAGAAAAATATACTCTTTAAGTATAAAATCTGTATATTGCTTGATTGTTTCTTGCTTAATTTTATTTAGACACATACTAATCCTTATTTTTACTTCTCTCTTTTTTGTGCATGATAATATGGTGGAGTCTAATTGGACACCCAAAACCTCCTTTGCATTTTTCCGTTGGGCCTAGCCCAACACCGTCTAGGTCAGCCTGATCAAGTCCCAAAGGGACTGAACCTATGGAGATGATGTAGCAACACTTGAAGAAAAATGGGCCAAGCCCAAGCGGATTGCACAGCAGCCTAAAAAGTCCAAAACAGACTAAGTGATAAATGGGTTAAAGCCCATAATGTCGAGTAGCAGCAGCAGCCCAAAAAGGGCAGAAAAATTGAAAAAAAATAAAAAAATTAAAATTGGACCAAGTCCAAAGAACGGCGGTGGGCCTAAAGAGGGCCCACACATTAGAAATTAGGACAGGATTAGTTAGTAATTTAATTATGTCTTAAATTCTTAATTGTTAATTAGTTCTATAATTTGGACTAACATTAATTTAGTTGGATTATTCCCAAAAGATTTCACATTTCTGGATTAATTTTTCTTTAAATTCTTCAATATCTTTCATGGAAAACAGTAGAGATATTTCACTTATCAAGTATGCAGTTTTCTTACCTTTAAATGAATTTTTCATGTGTTTCTCTTCTCTCAAAAGAATTCCCAATCAAGTTATATCTTCCATGTTTCTCGTAAGTTAAAACAAGATGTTTTTAATCAGAATACAAAGAACTTTTTTTAGTTAGTCAAAATGAGTTAGTTTTTTCAAACAAGCCCGGGAAACCGCAAGTTAGCGGATACTCTTGGTGCCCTAACACCCTTCCAAGATTAATAACCTGAACCATTACCCTTAATCTCTTAACTTTCGAAACCTTTATCTGTTTTGGGGTTTTAAAAGTTCTTATAAGTTTTTCTTTGTTTTTACTTTATAAAAACTAAGTGGCGACTCTTTCTTTTAATTGAAAACGTTTCGAAAACTTTAATTAGATTTTCAAAATGAACTTTTCAACGAACAAAGCCATGTTTTTCCGTCCTTTCCCAAAAAGGATCAAAAAAGAAATGGCGACTCTGCTGGGGATAATTCAACTAGGTTCTAACCTTATTATTTGAAACTAACTTGTTTGACTAACTATTCGGAAATTGTAATAATTATAAATTGTTCATGGCATTTTCCGCCTCTGTTGGCAAAGCATTAGAATGCATTAGGGGTAAAAATATTACTCAAATCTTTGCGGTCGTTCTTAACAAAACACACAATTTTCGAAACAGACGAGTGAGGTAGTTGACCCGCGGTCGATTAACGGTCACTTGTTGTTTCAAGCTTGGGTTGTCCGCCTGGGTTCCCGGTCAATTTTGAAACCTATTCTAGAAACTCAGGATAAAGCGAAACCAAATCGCGAAAATAGGCATTAGCCTAGGATGTCTTAATATTCAAGGGATATTAAGTCCATTAGTAAACCACCAAAACATGTCAACAGGTTTACGACCCAACGACATAGCATCCAACTACGTGTTGTTTGAAAGACGTATGTATTGTAACCGGACTATTGTCCTGGGGTGGGGCCTAACAGGTTATTCTGTTTTGTAGGATGTCAAAATTCCTCAAGTTTGACATGGTAAAAGAGGCGCCTCTCCTCCTCCGAATGTGGTGGATAAATCTGGGTCCTAACCGTCAGAGGACAGTCCGTCAGTAAATGGGACATTTGCCGGCTTTATTAGATATGGAGGCCTGTCCAGAACTGATCGAGGTTTTAACGGGGTATTGGGACAACAAGAAAATGGTGTTCCAATTTGGAACGATGGAAATGACCCCAATGATAGAAGAACTCAGGGATTGCCTAGTGATCGCGGGTACAGCCAATGAAAGGAGATTAAGGCCTCAACAAGGCATCTTAATACCGAATAAACCCACTCCGACTCAGATTGCAAAGTATCTCCACTTGTGGGAGAATCAATGACCGTGGATAGGGGGTCCAAGTATCTCCTTTCAAGAACTCTACAACCATTTTGCCACTAGGGAAGGGTTCTCTCAGTACCAAGGCGAATTCTACACGTTTCAAGAGTGGGACAAGACCCGAGCCTTGGCATTTGTTGTTGCTCTTTTAGGAATCATGGTATTCCCTCTAAATGAACAACTCCGCATCAACACCCGAATAATAATAGTGGCTCATACCATGTTCCATCGCCTGACAGAGGGAACCACCGTCAGCTATTTTCCTCTAGTACCAGTCATCTTATCTGATATTTATAGAGCTTTGGGGAAATGCAAGAACGGTCATCGTTACTTCCAAGGGTTCAACCTACTCCTACAATATTGGATTCTCAATCATCTGGCCAAAGATAACGGAAGCCAAGAAATTCCTAACGCAGATGGAATCGATAACTTCGCTGTGTTGGCAGAAGTGCTTTTGATAGGATGGGACAAAGCTTTTTGTGAGCTTGGAGAAGATAATGTGCAGATGATGTTCGATGATTTTCACTCGAAGGAAGTAATTATGAAATGTCATGACCTGGCTTTCCTCTCTCTCCCGGGAATTCGCGGGATCCAACCTTATGCTCCGCAAAAGGTTCTTAGACAATTTGGAAGGGTTCAAATTGAGCCAGCGACCGTTCACATGGGTTGCTATGTCATCGACTATGAGGAACATGAAAAAGTCCTGAAAGCTTCGAGGATCTGGCATAATTGGAAGACACTTGAGAAATTGGGTCTAGAGACTTTGGCACCAGACAGGTTCGATCTCAGGTATATGGACGGCTATAAGCAGTGGTTGAAGGCAGACATTGCTGAAGTATTTATCTTAGAACCACGGGTTGACTCCAGGCCCAATCCCCGTCTCCAATTACTGAATCTCCAAGAGGAAATGGCTAGAAGAGAGAAAGAATTTCTTATGAAAAAGGAAGAAGATCGACACACTATAGCAGGGTTGACTCAGGAACTCAAAGATATGAGAATGGGAATAGCCTAGCTTGATTCAAAAATGACCAGGAAATCCTTAGAGGTCGGGGAATTGCCTATGCATGAACAAGTGGTGAAACTCCAGAGCAACATGTGGTTGAGCCAATTCGAGCTTAGGAGCATTGATGGAGCATCCAAGAGGAGAAGGACCGAGGGAGGACCTTTCACGTCATGTCTTTAGTATCTTATCCCCAGCGTGGGTTTTATTTCCATGTATGTCTTTACTTTACCTAAATTTATCCCTGCGTGGGCATGACTTTTGTGCAAATATCCTTTCCCCTTTCGGCTAGCATTTGTATCCCTTTAAAAAAGGGAAGTTTTCCATATATATATACATGCTATTTTGGGGGCAATAGAATGGTTCAGATACGTCACATACGTCTTTCAAACTCGCTAGGCCTAACCTTGGCAAAAAAGGTCACCCAGTTAGGACGCGATATTAGCATGATATTATTGTGATATAAACTGTTTTATGTGCTATGTGTGTTGCTTGAATCAATGAAAAATTGGTCCACTCCATGCAAAAATTTTCTAGAACACCGTAGGCAAAAAATATAAGCCCACTATGTAAAGTCCGATCAAAATACTCCAAGTCTTCCAAGTTTCTCCGAAAATCCTAAAGCCTTCTAAAAACTTCCTAAAAAATCTCTGTTCTTTCAGGAAAGGTTGAAATGGAGGTCGTGGCTATGCGAGAAAGAATGCTAAGGATACAAGAGGAAATGGAGGAGGTTCAGAGCAAACATGAAAGAGTCAACCAACTTATGGAAATTACCTTAGCTCGGTCCAAAGAGGTGGAAGAGCAAACTGCTAAGGCTAAATAAAGGATTGCTGCGTTTGACCAAATACTGGGAAAAACTGAGACTAAGACCAAACCAGACTTTGACCTAAAACTCAAAGAATTGATCCTAAAGTTTGAGGATGTCACTAAAGGATTGGAACAATTTAACAAAGGGAAGGAAAGAGTAACTGAAGAACCCGAAGACAATGAGCAAGTGCCCACTACTGAAGGGCCCCAACTCTTTGACACGAGAGTCCGCCACTGGACCAAGGTCAAGGGTGATGCTATTTGGCCTTCCAGATTCAGGCCAGAAGGGAAGCCCATCACCCTCAAAGTTCACTTTCGTGAATATACAAAAAATCCAAAGGTGATTCTCTGTTTAGAAATTTACGAGACCCTGAAAGTTATGGGGGTCCTGCATCCTGACCAATCTGAGGGATTCGGATGTCACCCTTACAATGAGCACAAAGAGTGCACCTATCATCCACGTCGCAGAGGACACACTACCAATGAATGCAATGCCCTAAGAGCCCAGATTTACCACATGATCACTAACGGCCAGATAATCCATCTATGGGGACCCCGAACCATCCTTGCTTGTGACCAAGTTGGCCATGGCATGCCCATCACTGAGGAAATGACGATTCATCGCTATGATTTCACTGTCTTCCAGGACACTTACTATGAAATCTATACTAAGCTGGTCCAAACCAGGATCCTGGAGCCCGTGGAAAGAAGACCAGGGAAGATGCCCAGGGCTTGGTATCAGGGGGAAGAAGTTTGCCTCTACCACAAAGGGGTTGGAGGCCATGATATCGAGACTTGTCACCACTTTCGGGTCAATTTGGAATGCCTCATTGACATGGGAAAAATTGAGCTGGAGTTTCCCCCTTATCATCCTTGAAGAAAAAATTGAGAAGAGTCTAGCAGATCCCATCATCCAGAGCTGAAAGTAGCAGAGTTTTAGCTTTCAGTTTCTTTATTTTTATTTTCGATGTCGTCTTTTACTTTCCCCTTGTATTTAGAATAGTTGATTAAATGAAATAAGACAACTTATCTATCACAAGTTCGAACTACGTAGGGCCTGAATTCTCCTTCATGAGATACGTAGGCAGCCTTCAAGGCCCGACCCATGTCTTAAAGAAATTGTCATTTCTCCACATCGACGAAGACGACGAAGAGTTCAGGAGAACAATAGGTAGAGATGTTACAAGATCAACAAAATCAACCTTTCCTAACAAAACCTACTAATCCCAAATCAACGGACAGAATCCTGTCCTTTGAAACGATTGAGTTAAAACCACATGTGGACCATTTTGCCCTGGCAAAAAACAACTTTTATGTGTTTGAAGTAATTCCTATATGTTTATTTCTCGCCATATATCTTGTATTACTTTTCACTAACAAAAAACTCACATAGCGGCTTTTGAGTTATTTTTCATTTCAACTAAAAAAAGAAACCGGTTTGTGTTGACAAAAGCTGGTTGAACACTCTTACTTCACTCACTCGAAAGAACACTTAGATCCATCCTCTGACCCTCGCTTGTCTGCAGAAAGAATGACTGATAGTGAGGAAGAAAATGCCCTGGCTATAAGAGACAGCATCATCGCTGAACAGAATGAAATGATCGCAGAACTTGTGAAGAAATTAGAAAAGATGAAGGAAGAAGTGCAAAAGGTGAAGGACATGACTAGCTTGGTAATCGCCGCCAATACTCCTGCTTTAGGCGATGCTCAGACCCCTCCTCAAAACCCTCCACTCAATTCTCCGCAAATCAGAAATCAACCAAAAGACATCCCCTCCTCTTCCATTCCCAGTCCTTCAAACGAACCTGTCTACAATAACCCCTCCCTCATCAGGTCCCTGTACCAGACCCATACTCCCTTTGTTCAACATACTAACCAGAACAACAATCCAGGTTCCTATTTCACACAAAACCCTCCAAACCTCCAGAACACTCCACAAAACACCTACAACTCCCAAAACAACCATCCTAATGCCACCAACATTGTTAACCCACATAATTTTACCCCCACATACTCGAATAATATTCCACATATCCAGCCCCCACCCACGCAGAACATACCTCCCGCTTCCCATGCCATAACAGAACTATACCCCATCCTCCAGGAGAATCCTAAGCTAGATCATTATGAAGAGAAAGAAAGAGAGCTGAAGGCTATGGAAATGAAATGCGACCTCGATATGGCATAAATAAGGGAAGAAATGGCCCAGATTCGAGAGTTACGGAGTTTGCCTTACGAGAAAGGCTACGATTATGATGATCTCTACATTCACCCTGAGATGAACCTGCCCGAAGATTTCAAAATTCCAAAATTTGAAATCTTCAATGGTGTTGGGAGTCCCGAAGCCCATCTAAGGAGTTACTGTGATCAGATGGTCGGTGCTCAAAGAAACGACGCCCTGCTAATGAGACTCTTTAGCCGAAGCCTGGATGGAGAGACATTAGAATGGTTCGCCTCCCAAGAATTAAAGAAGTGGTTCAAGTGGAGCGATCTCGCCCGAGATTTTGCCCAGAGATTTGCATATAACGTAGAAGTCATCCTGATCGATATTCCCTGGGACGCATCAGGCAAAAGTGAGATGAAGATTTCATAAATTATGCTTACCGGTGGAGAAAAGAGGCCGCGAGAGTCCGGCCTCTTATGACCGAAGAAGAAATAAGCGCGGTGTTTATGCGCGCTCAGGAGTTAGAAGTTTATGACAAGATGATATCGATAGTAAAAGCCTAGTTCGCCGACTTAGTCAAAATCGGAGAGATTATGGAAGAAGGGCTCCGCAGTGGCAAAATCTCCAAAACCCCAGTTTCATCAGGACCTACCGGACCCCCGTAGAAAAAGAGAGAGGAGGTATCTTCGGTGTCTTTCAATCCTAGTCCAAAACCATATAAACCTTTTGGAGTTGGTTACAAGAAGCCACTTGTTCCAACAACCCCTCCTCCAGCTCCACAAAATCCTCAACCGATTTACTATACTCAGCCTATTTACCAAGCTCCACAACCAAACGTGCAACCCATATACCAAACTCCAGTCCCAAATATACAATCCACCTAACAAGCACCTCCCCAGAATTTTCTAGTATACCAAAGAGCTCCTGAAAACCAGAACAACCTCTAGGTTCCTCCTCCCGCTAACCCCGGTCTCCCCCTACCAAATTTGGAAAAGAAAGTTCCTTGAACTTTCACTCAATTAGCCGAGACCCGAACTCAGTTATATGAAAGACTGAAGGCTGTTGGATTAGTTTAGCCCATTCAGTATAAACAAGGTAACGTCTACTCTCCTTTCTACAAAGTTGATCGGCATTGTGCTAATCACTCTGGAGGCGCCGAACACAGCATAGAGGATTGCATCAATCTAAAACATAAGATTCAAGATTTGATCGATCAGAAGGTAGTCACCTTACAGACAGCACCGCCAAATGTTAATAACAACCCACTTCTGAATCACGGAAGAGCCACTGTAAACATGATCAAAATAGAGGAAGAATGGTTCGCAAGCAAGTCCATAGTGTCAGCGAGCCCCAGAAATCTTGAGAAACTAGAAAGGTCTGTAGCTACTTTGAGCATCGCGGAGAAGCCGCAGTTTGCTGTGTTGGTGCCGGCTGAAAAAGATTTCGTAATTGAAGCCATTGCAACTCACGGCATGACAAGATCTGGGAGATGTTATGTCCCCTATAATCTGGAAGATGATGCTTACAAGAAGAGTCTGCAGAAAAGGACAATCACTGAAGGCAAAGCAGAAGAGTTTTGGAGAAGAATGCAGCCAAAAGAGTACTCGATTGTGAAGCACTTGGAAAAAAACCCCGCTCAAATTTCTATTTGGGCATTGCTCATGAGTTCCCTGTACCATAGACAGGCATTACTCAAGGTTCTAAATGAAGCTTACGTTCCCACGGATACCAGTGTAGAAAACTTGACTGCCATGATAAGCCAAGTCCTAGAAAGCCACTGCATCTGTTTTAGTGATGATGAGTTTCCTTTTGAAGGCGTGACGCACAACAAGGCTCTACATATCACTATTCAGAGTCAATAAAAGGTTGTGAACATGGTACTGATCAATGACAGATCAGGATTGAACATTTGTCCATTGTCAACATTGACACAGTTGGAATACAATTTGGGAAAGATCCGTCAAAGCAGGGTCAATGTGAAGGCCTTCGATGGAGGATAGAGAGATACCCTTGGAGAAGTCAACCTATACATCCAGATGGGACCCGCTGAATTTTGGACAGAGTTACAAGTCATGATATTACCACTAGTTACAATTTGCTTTTGGGACGGCCATGGATCCACGAAGCTGGGGCCGTGCCATCAACCTTGCACCAAATTGTGAAGTTCTTTTGGGAAGAGCACGAAGTGGTAATCCATGGAGAGGGAAGCCACCTGAGTCGCCCAAAGGGATGTGTCCCCACAATCTAAGAGGTCCCAAGAGGGAGTGACTTCTACACGGTGGAAATTGTGAATGCCACAGAAGAGGACCTGTCTCCTCAAATTCCTATGCCTCCCATTTACAAGATGCTTGCGACCACAATGCTGAGGTGTGGTTATGAACTAGGCTCGGGGCTAGGAAGGAAATCTGATGGTCGAATCGAACCTTTAAGTATCCCTGAACAGTTGAGCATGCACGGATTGGGGTATGTGACCCAAGAAGGTGAAGCCAGCAACAAAGAAAAGAAGAGGTCAGGACTGCCCAAGCCTTTTCCTCATTTGTATCAATCGTTCCCAGTACGCGTCAGTCCTCCAAGCGATGGGTTGGAGGATGGAATAGCGGATCTGTTTGAGGAGTGTGATGATATCGCGGAAGAAGCTCCCGAAACAACCACAATCAGGAACCTCAAACCCGGTGAGAAGTTGCAAAACTGGGTCGCCACTCCCTTGGCTGCTCTCCACTCGGCTGGGTAGACAAAGACTTTGTTTTACAAAATTCGGCGATGGTCCGGATAAGGCTCCGTGACCTGCCCTTTATATTTTGAATTTCCTCGTACTGTTTACTGCTTGCAAAAAGGCATGAACCTACATTCATGTAGGTTGTAGCCATAGTTTGTAAATATTTCCGAATTTCAAATGAAAGCCTCCTTATTTTGAAAATATTCATCATTTAAAGATTTATTTTTATTTGCTTATTATTATCTAACCCATTTTGTTTTTGTTTCAGTAATAATAAGTTAAAACCTGTCACTTTCATGTCATGTCAAGGGCTTAACGAACAAACTGAGCTAGGGGACGATGATTTTGAGAAAGATGATGAAGAAACTATGGTTCCCGAAGACTTGACAGAGGAATTAAAAGACTTTGAGAACCGAGAAAAGCCTAATCTAGAGGAAACTGAGACGGTCAATTTAGGAGACGACCAAGAAGTCAAAGAAACTAGAATCAGTGTCCATTTGACAAAAATACAGAAAAGAGAACTTATCATATTGCTCCAAGAATACATTGACTTATTTGCTTGGGCCTATAGCGATATGCCAGGGCTTAGCAGAGACATAGTCTCCCACAAGCTGCCTATTAATCCAGGGTTTGATCCTACCAAGCAGAAGATTCAAAAGTTCAAGACAGATCTAAGTCTAAGATCAAGGAAGAAGTTACCAAACAGATTCAGTCTGGAGTGGTAGGGGTTACAAAGTATCCAACCTGGTTGGCCAATATCATCCCAATTCCTAAGAAAGATAGGAAGATCAGAATCTGTGTCGATTATCGAGACCTGAACAGGGCCAGTCCCAAAGATAACTTCCCATTGCCCAATATCCATATCCTTATCGATAACTGCGCGAAGCACGAAATGCAGTCATTCATGGATTGTTTTGCTCGATACCATCAGATCTTAATAGATGAAGAAGATGCGGAGAAAACAGCCTTTATTACCCCCTGGGTATCTACCATTACCGAGTGATGCCATTTGGTCTCAAAAATGCGGGTGCTACTTATATGCGAGCCATAACAACCATTTTCCATGACATGATTCATAAGGATATCGAGGTATACGTGGATGATGTGATTGCTAAATCTCGTGAGAGTTCGGATCACTTGACCCATTTAAGGAAGTTTTTTGACCACCTGCAAAAATACAATCTAAAGCTGAACCCCGCCAAATGTGCTTTCAGGGTGCCAGCTGGCAAATTATTGGGTTTTATAGTCAGTAGAAGGGGCATCGAGCTCGACCCTTCAAAGATCAAAGCAATTCAAGAGTTGCCTCCCCCGAAGACCAAGAAAGAGGTCTTGAGTTTCCTGGGAAGGATGAGTTATATTAGTCGATTCATAGCTCAATCAACGGTCATTTATGAACCCATTTTCAAGTTATTAAAGAAAGATGCGCCGACTGGTTGGACCAAGGAGTGCCAGCAAGCTTTTGATCGTATCAAGGACTACTTGTCCAGTCCTCCCATATTGGTTCCTCCGAGATAAGGGAGCCCATTATTGATATATCTATTGATTTCAGAAAATGCCTTCAGATGCATCCTGGGACAACATGATAAAATCGGAAAGAAAGAACAAGCGATTTATTATCTTTGTAAAAAGTTCACTCTGTGCGAGGCTCGTTATACTTTGTTAGAAAAGACTTGTTGTGCTTTGGCTTGGATTGCTTAGAAGTTGAGACATTATTTGTCGTCCTATACGACATATCTCATTTCCAGAATGGATCCCCTGAAGTACATATTCCAAAAGGCCATGCCTACGGGGAAATTGGCCAAATTGCAAATGTTGCTAGGTGAGTTCGACATCATATATGCGACTCAAAAAGCAATACAGGGACAGGCCTTAGCAGATCATTTAGCAGAAAATTCGATTGATGAAGATTATGAACCGCTCCAAACTTACTTCCCTGATGAAGAGATTTTGTTCGTAGGTGAGTATATTGCTGAGTCATACCCCGATTGGAGATTGTTCTTCGATGGAGCGGTCAACTTCAAAGGTTTGGGCATTGGGGCAGTCTTGGTAACAAAAACTGGTCAGCACTATTTGGTGACAGCCAAACTCCATTTCCCGTGCACTAACAACATGGCCGAGTATGAAGCTTGTATTCTCGGTATCCAACTAGCTATTGATATGAATGTCCGAGAACTTTTGGTCATAGGTGATTCCGATTTGCTAATTCACCAAGTTCAAGGTGAATGGGCTATGAAGAACCCCAAGATCGTGTCGTATGTGAAGATGGTTCAAAATTTGTGCAAGAGATTCAGGAAGATCGAATTCAAGCATACACCAAGGATTCAGAATGAGTTTGTCGATGCCTTGGAAACCATATCCTCCATGATTCAATCCCGATCAGAATTATATTGATCCATTGATAATAGGTCTCAAAGAACAACCTGCGCACTATGCGCAAGTCGAAGCAGAATCAGATGGAAAACCATGGTATTATGACATCAAGAGGTATCTAGAAGTTGGAGTATATCCCAAAGATGTGACTGCCAACCAAAAGAAAACATTTCGTCAAATGGCCAACATCCTTTTCCTAAATGGAGAAATCATGTACAGGAGGACTCCGGACCTTGGATTCTTAAGATGCGTTGATTTGATTGAAGCCACAAGACTATTGGAAGAGGTACACGCTGGAGTGTGTGGTCCCCACATGAATGGGTTCACCCTAGCCAAGAAGATTTTGCGAACTGGATACTTCTGGATAACCATGGAAAATGATTCTAGCAAGTTCGTACAGAAATGTCACAAGTGCCAGATCCACGGGGATTTGATTCGAGTGCCACTTAGCGAGTTTCATGCAATGAGCGCACCTTGGACTTTTGTAGCCTGGGGCATGGATGTCATTGTTCCTGTCGAGCCGTCTGCCTCGAATGGACACAGATTCATTTTGGTAGCTATTGATTACTTCACCAAGTGGGTAGAAGCTGCTTCTTACAAGTCTGTGACCAAGAAGGTTGTAGCTGATTTTGTTAAAAAAATTCTAATTTGTCAATTCGGGATCCCCGAGTCAATTATTACCGATAACGAAACAAATCTGAACAACCACTTGATGAAAGAAATATGTGATCAATTCAAGATCACTCACCATAATTCAACCGCATACCTGCCACAAATGAAAGGAGCTGTGGAAGCCGCTAACAAGAATATCAAGAAGATCTTGAGAAAAATGGTCGACCATCACCGATCTTGGCACGAGATGTTGCCTTATGCTTTATTGGGATACTAGACGACCGTCAGGACTTCGACCCAGGCGACCCCTTATATATTGGTGTATGGGTCGAAAGCAGTGATACCTGCGGAAGTGGAAATACCATCTCTTAGGATCATTCGAGAAGTCGGACTGAACAATGAAGAATGGGTTCGTGACCGTCACGAGCAACTCATGTTGATCTATGAGAAAAGGATGAGTGTCGTATGCCATGGTCAGTTGTACCAGCAAAGAATGATTCATGCATTCAACAAAAGAGTGAGAGATCGCATATTTGGCGTAGGACAACTGGTTCTCAAGTGCATTTTTCCCTACCAGGAGGAATACAAAGGAAAGTTTGCACCCAATTGGCAAGGCCCGTATGTCATCCAGAAAGTGTTATCCCGAGGAGCTCTGATCCTATCCAAAATAGACGGTCAAGTATGGACCAAACCGATCAATTCCGATGTTGTGAAGAGATACTTTGTTTAGGGATAGTTTTCCTTTAATTTCATTTCCCTGTAATCGCATTTCCTGATTGTAATCATTTTATGCTTTGTAATAGCTAAAAACATCCCAATCCTCTTGAACGAACTATGTTTAACCTGAATTCTCAAGAATGAGATACGTAGGCGGCCTGTGTCGGCCTCGGTCAACCCCTTAGGAAAATCTATCTTTCCCCGTATGAACTACGTTTGACCTGAATTCTCAAGAATGAGATACGTAGGCGGCCTTTGTCGGCCTCGGTCATCCCTTTAATTATTTCCAATAATATCCCACTATAAGTGGGGGAACTATGTTTGACCTGATTCCTGCCTCAACGGGATACGTAGACGCCACAACGGTTCGGTCATATCACCCCAGGAAATGGAAACTGGGGCAGAATTTTTGAGAAAGGAATCTCAAAAATTCAGAAGATGAAGGTCGTTGCCAACAAGACAAGAGGATGCTTGTAGATACGCAAATGCCACAATGGTTCATCCGTATCGCCCAGGAAATGGAAACTGGGGCAGAATTTTTGAGAAAGGAATCTCAAAAATTCAGAAGATGAAGAGCATTAGACTCCGAAGAGTTCCCCAGCAAGAATGCAGAGTATGCCAAAGAGCAACCAAAGCAGATACCGAGAAAGAATCTCGCGATCCCCACAGAGTCTCAAGTATCTTGCCGAAAGGAATAAAATCTGCTAAGAAACCTTTAACTGGGGCAGAAATTTTGAGAAGGATCCCGAAATTTCCGCCAAGCTTCATTCAAGAGTCCCACATTAAGCTACAAGGAATTCCCCAGCACCGAGATATCACAGTCTACTTCAAAGAAATCCCCAGTCCTATATGGATTAATCCCCGGCTAAGATAGATTTCTTGAAAATCATCTTTCAAGTTCCCCAGCTACGACGATGACGGACCTCCGTAGTCCTCCAGCAGTATGTCGGGACTGTCAAGACCCAAAATAAAGGGCAGTTGTCGAGATAGCACATGACATGACAGGCAGAGACATTTTCAAAACATCTTTAAACTCTTTATTTTCCAAAGAACTTGTTTGAAAAATATTTACAAAGATTAGTTTTACTCCTTTAATGTGATTTTGTCTTATGTCTACCTTGGTTTGGAGAGAGTCGAGGGTGACAAGTACCCGAGATTGGAAAGCATACAGAGAAGACAGAACCAGGAGCAGAAGATCGAAGGAGGTCAACACAGGCCGGTTTTAACAAAACTAATAATTTTTCGGTGGATGCAGGTTGTCCCCAAAAGTATATCAGAAAGCGGTCCCGCATTATCCGACGCGTTCAAAGAAATGCAACGAGACCAGATGCTTTAAAATTTGGCGAGAAAAGCCCAAAATAGCAGGAAGAGGCCAAAGAGGCAAAAGCCCCTAAAGCGGATGAATTTTCTGGTACTTCACATAAACTACCAGATAAAGAGAACCCGACAACGTTCTTAAATCCCCAAAAGCGATCAAGACATCTCGGTCAGCTTCAAATTAGGGGCACCAAACAAAGAGCAACAACACTCCCCCACCAATGTCTGGCAAGACAGGGATCACCCCGAACAGACAATGTTTAAAAAATGGTATTCATGGCTGTCCCTGGAAGCAGGTACGGCCATTTCGCTCGCATTTTTAAAGTTATTTTGATCAGCTTCATAGACACTGTCTTTAAAGTCTTTCAAATTTTGACTGTAGTCGCTGATAAAAGTGACACTGTGTCTGCTAACCATTTGCCTTGAGCGCAGGTACCCACAAAGAAGTCGATATTAAGACCAAAGGTGATATTTTCATGACTTCCCTATGGGACATGCTACATGGCATCGCATTTTGCATTCACGTTGCATCATGCTACATGGCATCGCATTTTGCATTCACATTTGCATCATAATATACTGCATCATGCTGCATTGCATCACATTACACCATATTGCATCACCTGGCATAGCATGGTGTCGCATCATATTATGACATATCTCATTGCATCATATTATATTATGTTGCATCCTAATGTATGGCATCATATCGCAGGAGCATGCCAAGAGGGCCATTCATATTTTCATGCCGAGAGGGTCATGTCAAGAGGACCATGCCAAGAGGGCCATTCATATTTGCATATATAGAAGACCATGCCGAGAGGGCCATATCAAGAGGACCATGCCAAGAGGGCCATTCATATTTGCATGTCAAGAGGACCATGCCGAGAGGGCAATGTCAAGAGGACCATGCCAAGAGGGACATGTCAAGAGGATCATTCCAAGTGGGCCATTCATATTTGCATGCCGAGAGGGCCATGTCAAGAGGACCATGCCTAGAGGGCCATTCATATTTCCATGTCAAGAGGACCATGCCGAGAAGGCCATTCATATTTGCATATCAAGAAGACCATCATCATCATATATCGCAGACACACATCCCCTGCGAAGATTATGTCCTCTGACAGATGGCTTCAAAGAGGATGACATTCATTAGGCGTCCCCAAGTCGAACTAGCTGCGCAGGATCGACCTCAGCATGCTTATATCCAAAATTACGTGAGGCAAAAGAGTCTGACGTTGAGGATATCACTATCATTTATTATGCCAAGTCTGGCATCCAGAATGTTTATGTCCCGCATTGCGTAAGGTGGAGGGGTCTAACGTCAAGGATATTTTATGCACCTTTATTCGAAAGCATCAATCGCCGGAAGATATTGTTATATACCACCTGTCGTCAAGGTCAAAAGTCATCTATAAGTCACAACAATATTCAAAATTGAATAGTGTGCAAGATCACCTGAAGATTGACAGTTCAAAGGTAACGCGTAAGTCACAACGATATCCGAAATTGGATAAAGTGCAAGACTACTAAAAATGGATGGTCCAAGGGTTATCTATAAGCCGCGACATATCCACGTTGATATTGTGCAGGATTACCCAAAGGCTAATAATTCGAGGGAAATCTGTAAGTCACGTCACGTCCAATATCGGATAAAAGTGCAGGATTACCCAAAAACTGGCAATTCAAAGGATATCTGCAAGACGCCTCTATCCAAAGTCGGATAATGTGCAAGATTACTTGAAAGCTGGCAAATTAAAGGCGTATGTAAGCCGCCTCTATCCAAAGTCGGGTGATAATATAGATTACCCAAAGCCTGACAATCCAAGGAGTGTCTGTTAGTTGTGTCAATGCGGGAGATACGCGAGATCTACCCCAAAGACATATGCAAAAGACCACCGCCAAAAGCCAAGAAGGCTATCGCATTCAAGAGAATGCCCTTAAACAATCAAGAAGTCGTCATCATTCAAAAATTGTTACACAAGCAATCTTATCTGATAGCCAAGAAGGCTATCACGTTTAACTGTCATGGAAGTGGCCATTTCCTAAAACAGACACAGGAAATGACATCATCTTCCTCAAGAAATAACATATAAAGGAAAATGAGGTATGAAGCTATCTCTCCTTGTTGAATTCTGTTACTACTAACCATTTGGTTTTCAAGATATTGTCGAGAGCATCCAAGAAGGATAAAATTCTCAAAAACAAAACCACAGGTGCGGACTACACCAAAAAGGATGCATCACAACGTGGAACTTTTTCTTAGCAGCAACTTGTGACACAGTCTGGAGAGGGACATCAAACTCTTTGGACGTGAACTGAGGAACAACTCACCACCACCATCAAACCACACCCCTATCAGAAGGCATGTGGGTATTTCCTATCTTTGGGTCTTAGTTTCGCATCCAGGGTATTTTCTGAACTCGTGTTGGAAGCAATATTCTTTCCTTTCAAATTCGAGCGGCGATATACCTCAAACTTTGGAAATTATGTCCAGGTAAAATCTTACTTATAGGTGTGAATTGCACCACATTCATAGTTGAAAGGTTACAAGCCTCTTTTTTATAGCTCAACTTATTCGTCACTCATCCCGAGCCAAAGGTCATCTTAACATAAAGATTATCTTTTCCACTGATTGAGTCGAACTACAAGCAGGCCTGATTCTCAAGTCTTAGGATATGTAGGCGGTCTCTAAGATGAAAACTCGGCTGCATTCCTAACTCCCCCCAATCCTCCTACTCCCCAGCTTTCCGGTCTCTCCATACTCTGAAATAGGGAAAGTTTGGAATTCCTTGAAAATCGTGCGTAAAATCAAGCATCTTGAACTACAAGTGGCCTAAATTCTCATGTAACCTGAGATATATAGTAAACTCAATACCAGAGTTTGGCCATAATTTTTTGAAATTCATGCTAAAGCCAACCACCTCCCGAGGATGGACTTGTGGTCGGACAAAAATTGGGAACGTCAAATCCCTTTGCCCAGGGTTCATTACACTCACCCTACCCAAAGGGAGGGGCAGCTGTTGACACCCAATTTTTACCCGCCACATTACAAATTAATCTTAAGCCTTTTTAAATTTTAAACAATTTTTGGAATAATTATTTTTATAAAAAAGGGGGATAAAATATTTTTCAAATAAGCTTTATGATAGTTCTGAGTAATAATTTATATTTTTTTCATATTTAGTTATGTGAAATTTATATAAAGTTTACTTTAAGAGTTATTTTAGAGTTTAAATTCACAAGAAAATCTTTTTTAAGAATTGAACGCTTGATTTTCCTCCAAGTTAATTCAAAACGAGAGTTAATTGAATAAATTAATTTCATAATTATTAAGAGGTAATTAAGTGTTAAATTCAATAATTATTTCAATTTGTTTAAGTTAAATGAGCTCAAGAATTGATTGTAATTAGTTCGTCTATATTCCAATGCTAGCCTAATTCCTTAAATCATTTAAATTCTAGCCGAATTTCATCAATTTATTCGTAATTTGGCTACCTCCTTAAACCTAAAGTGGCCACATTTTTGCAAATGTGGCCAAACTTTAAACACCCTTATAACCCCTTTGCTTCAGCCTCCATTTGGGCCAGCAAATCCCCTAACGCGGCTGGCCCAACTCTTTCATCCGCCTAGCCCAACACATTTTACCCGCCTAACCCGACCGACCCGGCCCAACATCACTCATATACTCTTTTATCCGTTTCTCTCTAACACAACAGATGACAAACGACCCTTTGCTCATTTTCTCTCAACCCTCACATCAAACCCTAGCCGCCGCCTCCATCATTCCCTCTTCTTTTTCATTTCCCCGTACTAAATTGTGTGCTAGGCACGAGAATTGTACCACGAAGGTATTGAGAGAGGCGACGAGGAACGAATCCACACCTCCAATCGTCTTTGCTCTCCGAACCCCGCTCAAGATTTGTACCAAGATGGTACCATTCCTAACAGCTCAGCTTCAACAACGGCTCTAACTCCGTCAAAATTCCCAAAAGCCGTCCCTAGCTCCGTCCGAAATGGAGCTGGCAAAGTTGAGAAACTTCCAGAAGCTCCAGGTGTCACTCCTCTCTGCTAAATCCGTAAAACTTGTACAATTTCGTACAAGTTGTTGCTGTGAACGTTGCTCCAGCTGAGGAATTTGAATTTCTCAGCAAAATTCCCAAAAACCCCTCTAGTTTTCCCTCCCATTTTTACCGAAATTCCCTATAAATACCCCCCCGCTACATGTAAAGGAGCTGATTTTGGGGGAAAATTAGGGGTTCTGGAGAATCGTTTCTCTAACCCCACGAAACCAGTCAGCTGTTGGGGAAGAAAACACTAAGAAATTCGAATTCTAAATGGGGTTGATATTAATCTGGTGGTGGTAAGGCTTTCCGGTGAAGTTCGTGGTCCAAGCTGCTGCCCCAAAAAAGTTAAACCCCTTACCCTCTTCCCTTTACTGTTTATTTTTATTTTTTGCATTATGATGCTTAAATCTTGGTGAAATCTGGGTTCTGGTCTTGTTTGTTAGTTTTAAAGATATGTGTTTGAATTTTAGACTGTTATTATGATTTTGAGTAGCAATTTCGTGTTATAAGCATGATGTTTCACTGACTGTGTTTAATTTATGAAGACAGTAGGTGTAAGTATAAGTTTGTAGTCTAGTTTGTTGCTAAATGATGTGAAATCTACCCTGTTTTGTCTATGCTAAAATGGCTATGTGTTGACACCAACTCGTGTATGTGAATTGGTTAAATATTAGATGTTGTTTTTCTCGTGTTAAGGTTGATGTTTGTTGTAATTTCTGAGTATTGATTCCTCTTGGAAACTTCATAGTTTCACTGGTTTTCTGTAAGACTTGGGTAACATGAAAAATGCTACGAATATAGGTTCAAGACTTGTTGTCGGAACTAGTTGACATGGAATGATCAATTTTGTTCCACCCTTCCTGTTTTTCCCCTGTTTCTTTTGACTTGATTAAAGCTCTTATCCTGCTTTTTCTTCCTTCTTCTTTACTGTTTTTGATCATGTTAAAATGACTATGTGTGAGGTTTGCTAGTCAAGGTTTAGAGCCTTCCTTGGTTTGGTTTGGAAAATTTGAATCCTATGTTGTTGTATGCATATCTTTAAGTGGTATATGAGTTCTTGTTGTGATTAGGAACCAGAGATGAGTCATATCCCTTTATGATATGCTCTTCATCTTTGCAAGTTCCCCTATTCGACCCTTTAATAGATACTGATTTCATTGCCCCCTTGTATACTGCATGCTCCACATGAACATTGAAACTAGTGTGATTTGGCTGCTGTTTTGGGCATGATATTACTTCAAGTATGGTCTGTTTGCAAAGGCTATGTTAGATTAATAGTTTTGGTTCTTGCCATGATAACATTTCCTCTAGAACCCCCCCCCCCCCCGGCTCTCATATGATTTTCAACTAGTTATACATTTGTGATTGATGTCTACCCTATTAAAATCTTTCCAGCCTTCTTGTTCCCTCTTCCTGACCTATTTTTCTTTTCGTAATATGTGATATTAAGATCATGTTCCTTAGCGAGGTTTTCCAAACTCTAAGTAATTTGGTGTTAAACTACCCTTAAGATTTTGGTTCATTAAGTCCTTCTATGGCTAAAATCTGTATTTTTATGTTTAACCTTCAAGATTTGGGGTATTAAATATAACTTAGTGAATAACAAGTATGTTTGGGACTGTTTTGTGCCCCCATAATAACATGTTATGCCTCTTTTCAAAATCTTTGCACATGAGTATATGATCTATTTCCCTTCTTTATCCACCTTGGCTTCTAAAAAATGATAAATTCAAATGAATAGCCTTTGTTGGTGTTTGGGTTGAAGGTTTAAAATATTTTGAATATGAAAGCATGATCCTTATTTGTTTAAAATTAATGGTTTGTTGTCTTAGACTAGCCTAAATATCTTATTTCGTATGTTTAAACTTGGTGTGAATTTATGTGATTTTCAACTAATTTCAAACGAACCAACTCTTAGAAAAATACTCTTTAAGTATGAAATCTGTATATTGCTTGATTGTTTCTTGCTTAATTTTATTTAGACACATACTAATTCTTATTTTTACTTCTCTCTTTTTTGTGCATGATAATATGGTGGAGTCCAATTGGACTCCCAAAATCTCCTTTGCATTTTTCCGTTGTGCCTAGCCCAACACCGTCTGGGTCAGCCTGATCAAGTCCCAAAGGGACTGAACCTATGGAGATGAAGCAGCAACACTTGAAGAAAAATGGGCCAAGCCCAAGCGGATTGCACAGCAGCCTAAAAAGTCACAAACGGACTAAGTGGTAAATGGGTTAAAGTCCCTAATGTCGAGTAGCAGCAGCAGCCCAAAAAGGGCAGAAAAATTGAAAAAAATTAAAAAAATAAAAATTGGACCAAGTCCAAAGAACGGCGGTGGGCCTAAAGAGGGACCACATATTAGAAATTAGGACAAGATTAGTTAGTAATTAATTATGTCTTAAATTCTTAATTTTTAATTAGTTCTAATTGTATAATTTGGACTAACATTAATTTAGTTGGATTATTCCCAAAAGATTTCATATTTCTGGATTAATTTTTCTGTAAATTCTTCAATATCTTTTATGGAAAACAATAGAGATATTTCACTTATCAAGTATGCAGTTTTCTTACCTTTAAATGAATTTTTCATGTGTTTCTCTTCTCAAAATATTTCTAAATCAAGTTATATCTTCCATGTTTCTCTTAAGTTCAAACAAGATGTTTTTTATCAGACTACAAAGAACATTTTTTAGTTAGTCAAAATGAGTTAGTTTTTTCAAATAAGCTCGGGCAACCGCAAGTTAGCGGATACTTTTGGTGCCTTAACACCCTTCAAAGAGTATTAACCTAAACCCTTACCCTTAATCTCTTAACTTTCGAAACCTTTATCTGTTTTGGGGTTTAAAAAGTTCTTATAAGTTTTTCCTTGTTTTTACTTTATAAAAACTAAGTGGCGACTCTTGCTTTTAATTGAAAACATTTCGGAAACTTTAATTAGATTTTCGAAATGAACTTTTCAACGAACAAAGCCATATTTTTTCGTCCTTGCCCGAAAAGGATCAAAACAACTGTCGATATCAAGTCTTGGGGTTGGTGTAGTTTCATTATACATATATTCGGGTTTTGCTTTCGCTTTGTCTACCTTTACATTCTGTTTCCGTTTATTTCTGCTTATTGTGCGTTTTGGTTAGGTAGTAACCCATTACTAACCGTTCTGGGCTATGGGGATTGGTTCGCCTACTTTGAAGTTGTAGGTACCATCATGACCTGAGAAATCGGATCGTGACACACATATTTTTGGGTTTCAATGACCCACAATGCTAATATCAAAAATAAAAATAAGAACCCAAATAAAACACATGTAGACGCTAACTAAAAAGTTAAATTATATAAAAAGGAAGAAAACTGTTTCACTTAAACAACGATATATTTACATGAATAATGCCACCCAAATTTACACGCGAACATACAAATGCTCGAATAACTGAACATACAACTCACAATAAACTTCACGTAAATACATGAAAATATTTACGTAACTTTGTTCATACTTTGACGCACAATAAAACTATAAAAATAAATAGGAAGGACAATAGTAAAAACCTGTGCGACAAACTGAATACAGAAGCAAGAGCGTCGTCACCGAAAACTCGAACGGACTTCTCAACTCCGAAACTTAGGAATTACTCCTTGTTGTTTTTCTGTTTCCCTCTTCTTCTCTCTGTTTTCTTTCTCTCCCGTTTGCTCTCTCTGTTTCTACTCTTAATTGTGTGCCTCTCGTGTCTGCCTCTTTTTCTATTCTTAGTTGTGTCTTTTCTATCTCTAATCTCTATATTGTACTCCCTCTTCTTTTTTTTTGCTTTGTGCGTGTGTGTATTTATAGAATGTGAAGGTGTGTGTTTGCGTTTGTGGTGTGTGTGTGCATGTTGTGTGTGTGTGTGTTGCAGATTAGTAGGGAAATGGGGTGAAGTGGGGTTGAGGGGATTAGGGGTTAGGGGGAGTGATGTGAGGGAGAGGTGAGGGATGTGGGGGTGGGTTTAGAGGAATGTGCAGGTGAGGGTAGTGGGACTAGGGGGGTTGGGTAGTTGTAGGAAATTTTCCTTTTTTTTCTTTTATATATATATATAATAGTATATATGAAATAGTATATATAAAAATATTAGCCAACTATTTGGATTAACAAAAATATATATACTTAAAACAAAAATGTAACTAAGAAAATATTAAAATTACTAGCTTATTTATTAAAATCTATATTAAAAAGTAAACCTACTTTTTGGGAATTTTCTTTTTTTATTGAAAAATTAAAACAACAAAATCTATCCCAAATTATGACTCTTTTTTAAAAAATATTTTTCACCATTTTAAAATAAAATCTACTAAAAATTAAAATAAAGATTAGACTCAAAATAAATATTTAAAGCTAAAAATGAGTTAAAACTCAGGAGGAGTCAAAAATCACGTGTCTATATTTTGCCCCTCTTCGACTGAGAATGCAAAGAGTTTTCAGACAAATAAGTAGACAACGAGATGAGTTTTGACCCGATCATTATTTAAAAGGAAAAAGGAAAGAAGAAAGGATGCGATCGAGTCTTGGTTTTGGACAGCCTACATATATCCCGAGTTATAAGAGAAACAGGTCACGTGTAGTTCAAGGAGATGGAGTGATGAGTTTGAGGTTGAGTGAGGCCCCGTCGAGTTTTCGATTCGTGACTCCTGTTCTTACATCAAGAAATGAAAAAAAAATACAATGAAAAAGAAAGAAAAATACAAGATCATATCTACTCTACATGTCTTGAATCTTTCTTTAGGTCTTTACTTTGGATCATTAGCTGTCACCTCACCCTCTTTTGATGGGTGCCTTGATCTTGAAGTTAAGATTTGAGACTTGAACTTGAAATTTGGACAGAGTCGTTGACGCTCTTCCAAATGATAGCTTGTAGAGTATTTTTGAATACTTGTTTCTTAATCAGTAGTTGAAAGGGAATGGATCTCACGACGCGGGGTTATTACATGCATTTGAATAATTGACTCCAGCTATCATTGAGATTGAGCATTCTGGAATGAGCTGAAACTTTGTTCTTGAATATCACGATCATGCTTTGCTAGGAAAAACCTGCAATCCATCATAAACAAAAGAAACAAAAAAAAAATCCCCAATTTTCACTAGAATTTTTTTTGTGAGTTATTAGCAAAAGTATAAAATAAAAACTCAGACTAGGATGTGTTTATCCTACGAGAAAATGAAAAAATAACTGTTTCAGACTAGGAAGTGTTTATCCTATGAGAAAATGAAAAATGATTGTCTCAGACTAGGAAGTGTTTATCCTAGGAGAAAATTAAAAAAAAATGTCTCAGACTAGGAAGTGTTTATCCTAGGAGAAAATAAAAATAATTTTCTCAGACTAGGAAGTGTTTATCCTAGGAGAAAAATGAAAATGAATAAAAATAAATGTCTCAGACTAAGAAGTGTTTATCCTAGGAGAAAAATGAAAATAACTATCTCAGACTAGGAAGTGTTTATCCTAGGAGAAAATGAAAAATAACTGTCTCAGACTAGGAAGTGTTTATCTAGGAGAAAAACGAAAATAACCATCTCAGACTAGGAAGTGTTTATCCAAACGAAAATAACCATCTCAGACTATGAAGTGTTTATCCTAGGAGAAAATAAAATAAAAAAATAACTGTCTCGGACTAGAAAGTGTTTATCCTAGGAGAAAATGAAAAATAATTGTCTCAGACTAGGAAGTGTTTATCCTAGAAGAAAAAAAAATTATCTCAGACTAGAAAGTGTTTATCCTAGGAGAAAAAAAATAATTGTCTCAGACTAGAAAGTGTTTATGCTAGGAGAAAATAAAAAATAACTGTCTCAGACTAGGAAGTGTTTATCCTAGGAAAAAAATAAAAATAACTGTATCGGACTAGAAATTATTTATCCTAGGAAAAAAATAAAAAATAATTATCTCAGACTAGGCAATGTTTATCCTAGGAGAAAAATAAAAATAATTGTCTCAGATTAGGAAGTGTTTATCCTAGGAGAAAATGAAAAATAACTATACATGCATAAAAAATAGTAAAAGTGAAAGGTTATATTGTAACCGTTTTTGCATACTAGAACCTCTGAAATTGTCTTTTGCCAGCAGGATAGCCGCCTGTTTCAAAAAAGAAAAATTGTGAGTTTCTAAGGTGGTGGTCAGTTTGTGGCCTTGGCTTTAAGGACGACTGCTTCTGTTGTTGCCATGTTCGACCCTGATTTTAACTTGGGTAGACTGTGCTTGTTCTTAACCAACCTATTTTGGTAGCATTTACCATTGAAGACATGTCTAATTGATTTCAGAACTTTGAACCTCGTATCTATTGCAACAAATTATTATGCATATGACTCCTTGAGTTATGTAATATTTTACGTGATGTCCAGTGGCCAGACTTGCTTTGTGGAATTGAAGATCTGATAGCAAATTTTGAAGTCATTTCTTGCTTGTTTTGATAAAGATCGACTTAAAAAAAAGGAAAAGGAACAAAACAGATACAAAAATGAGAAGAAATAGTATTTGATAAAAGTTTTCCCTTTCAAAAAAGAAAGGACTCTCTTTCAAATGTGATAGTCAGCTCTAATGATCATGACATGCTTTTTGAATCAAATGAATTGATCCGTTCAATAAATCTAAGTTTGGTTCTTGTCAAACTTTCAAATTTGGAAGTCAGATTTTTATGTTCCCACTTATGCATTGGATTCAAGGCTCGCATTCGATTGCTAGTGTCCCGAAGGGTTTTCACCAACAAAACTCACTCATTTGTCATTTTTTTTTCTCTCGACTCTTTGTCGCCTTACAGTGACCCTGAGGGTTTTCATCAATAAGACTCTCTCATTTTTATTTTCCTCTAGTGGCATGACATTGTTCCTTGTATGATAATCAACACTGAAAGCATGCCTGACTTGTCATTCTCAAAGATCAATCTGAAGGTATTTATTTTGGTTGCAACGTGGCTTTTGGACAGGATTAGAAAGAAAGGATTCTATGAAGTCTCAAAGATAACACTCAAGTTAAAGGGTTGAGACTTACAACTTTACGAATCGACTCTTTTTACAAAAAAAAAAAAAAAAATTGCCCCAGTTTCTTTGTCGGGGAATTTTTGATTTTTTCTTGGTCGGACCGAATCCCAGAGTAGGACTGCCTACATATCTTGTCGGAACAAGAATCAGGTCAAACGTAGTTCATGAAGCTTGTTCTGTTACTTTTTTTTTACTTTTTTCTTTCTCATTTTTTTGAGTTTTTCTGACTCTAATCCTCTTCTTTTCTTTTTGACTTTTTCTGACTCTATTTCTCTTCTTTTCTTTTCTTTTTTTAACTCTATTTTGATTCCAAAAGAGGGATTTAAAAGGAAAAATAAGACTAAAGCTCAAAAGGAGTTACAAAGGATGACACAATGTTCGGATAGTAGAATGAAATGCCTTCGTCATATCAATCCTTAAAAATATCAAATACAAGCATGCATTTTGAGAATATAATGAGAACTGAAAATCATACAATATCTCTTTAAAACATCTTCATCGGTGGTCAATCATGATATTTTCTTATTTTTCTTTTGACCCTCTTAAATGATGTGCTTTATTTGATTATACCACCTCAAATTATTTTGAGGTACACCTTCTTGTTGTATGTTCGTGTACTTCTCATGATTTTCAAAGTGATCGCTTCAGTTTCATTCAAACTGATTTTAACTGACTTTAAAAATATTTCGATCCTCTATTTTCTTTCATTATCAACTTATTCAACGTATTTGTTCTATGAACATATAGGATTTTAATATCAAGTCAAAAAAAATTATACGCATGACATGTCATCAAAACTAAAATGAAAAGAAATATATACAAAAGGAGTTAAGTAAAATGAATTAAAGAGACGCAGAACAGAGAATTGTATTTTATTAAGTAAAAAGATAGAAGGGTTTGACAACAAACAAACTAACTGAATTCTAGGTTACAACCTTGAAATAACCCAAAAAATAAAACTACGACAAGACTCATTAAATAGATAGAATAAAAAGGATAGGAGGGTCTGACTCATTAAAACAAACTAAATTTGGATACAACCGTGAAATAATCAGATAACAAAAATAACGACAAAATAAACTATCAATACTCCTTTCTAGCAAAGAAAGAAGTGTCTTTCCAATCACCAAGCTTGACATTTTAGGCACTAGTTTACGCATCAATGTTAGCGAAACATCCAGCAATTTTAGTCGCCCCTTTTAGAGAATTGAGAGAATCGCTACACTCCTTTTCATCACATATCATCTCGATGAAGTGTACCTCATTATGTGCTGGCAGTTAGTTCTGAGTAACATTTGGGGGGTCACTATCTTGGACCACAATTATCTTTGCTTGGATCATTTTTTTCACCTCTCTTTTTAAAGTTCGACAATCTTCAGTACTGTGTCCTGGAGCATCAGAATGATATGCACATTATGCTGTAGGGTTGAAACCTTTCGCATACGGATCTGCATAATTTTGAGGAATGAGTTCAATCATGTTCAAACGTTTTAATTTTTCGAATAAACTTGTGTAAGACTCTCCAATTGGTGTGAAATTATTTCTAGGCCTTTGATCTCCTCCAGATTCCTGTCTTGGATGGGATTAAAGGGTGCTTGAAAATTCTGAGGAGAAGGAAGGGGATTTTAATATGTTGGTGCTCGCCATTGGAGATAGTTTGGTGGATAGGCATATGGTTGTGCACTGTAGATCGCATATTGAGGTGGGACAATAGAGTATTGAGGATTTTGCATGGGGTAATGATGTTGGGATTGAGCTGGTGTGTATTGGTGAAGTGGACCCTTTGAACTTTTTTGTGACCCTGATACTATAGTAGCTACATCCTCCTTCCTTTGTTTTCCTCCAAGACTTCCTGATCCATTTTGAATCGCTTGTGTTGTGGCTTTCAAAGCAGCTTGGCTTATGATCCTTCCAGACTTAATGCCATTTTCAACTATTTCACCAACCTTGATAACCTCAGCAAATGTCTTTCCAACAGATGAAAGCAAATGATGAAAGTAGTCAGGTTCTTGAACTTGAAGAAAAACATCAATCATCTCTGACTCCTTCATTGGTGGCTTAACTCTAGCAGCTTGCTCCCTCTACCTAATAGCATATTCACGAAAATATTCGGTGCATTTTTTCTTCATGTTAGCAAGTGAGTTGCGATTTGGCACTATATCAATATTGTATTGAAACTGTTGAACAAAACATCAAGCCAAATTATCCCATGTATGTCAGTTAGCAATATCTTGATCTATAAGCCATTCTGAGGCAATTCCCGTCAAGTTTTCCCCAAAATAGGCCATAAGCAATTCTTCTTTACCCCCGGCCCCTCTCAGCTGGTTACAATACCTCTTCAAATGAGCTATAGGATAACCCTGACCATCGTACTTCTCAAATTTTAGAGTCTTGAATCCAAGAGGTAGTTGAACATGAGGGAACATGCACAAATCTCTAAACGAGACATTTTTGTGACCTCCTAATCCCTACATATCTCTTACGCTTTGCTCCATACTTTTTATTTTTCTAGCCATTTCTTCATGTTCCTCTTCCTTAGTGGTTTTTTCAAACTCAACATGGGAATTATACTGATGCAGGTAGCGGTAAGAGCCTGGGACTTTAAAAGTCAATTCAGGAGAATAATATTGATCATTAAGAGCTTTATATGAAAATTCATTGTTGGATTTTTGCACCAGTGTTGGTTGAGAAACTGTATTTGTCTGTGTAGCGGGCACAAAAAGTGAGTTACTTATCATGGGTGCATTTGGAGGGATCACCGTGAAAGTTCCAGCAACGTTGGATATGTTAATAAGCGGATAAAATGGATCACTTACCGCGACTGGAATGGGGGTTGACACAGTTATATTCAATAATCTAGGAATTGCAGATGGCGGGGATAATCCATTCACCCAAGCATGATACATTTCAGTCATTTGTTGTCTCACTATCCTTAACTCTTCTACTGATGGTGATTCTTGCTGAATCAATAGACTTTGGCCTTCTTTATTGTCTGACTCTGCTCCTTCTTTGCGAGTCATTATCTTTTTTCCTTTTGATCTAGTATTGTACGGATGGGATGCCAGCTTAACCACAAACTAACTAACCACCTTTTAAGTTAACTGTGTGCATGAACAATACAACTTGTTAGGATTAGACATTCTCAAGCCATAACCACAAATTGCATATCATGCAGATAGATATATTTTATTTTTAGAATAAGCTTAGAAAACTTAATGTTTAATCCTGGCTTGCTCTAGCGTGCTCATTTCTTTCTTTCTTTTTCTTTTCTCTCATTTTTTTATTTAAAAGTGCATTGATCGAACCCATTTTGAATTGCATACGTATCATGCTTAAGAACATGAATCAGAAAAAAGTTTTGACAGAAATAACTAATAAAACTCTTTTTATGAATTTTCTCTTTTAAACTTGGAACAATCAAAAATTATAATTACTCAATTTTTTTGGATCTAAATTTTCTAAAGGATAAGTGAAGGAAAAAAAAATTAATTTTTTTTTTGAGTTTGAAATTCTTACAGATAGATATTTCAAGGACCTTTCTTTTAAAAAAATAAATATCTAATAAGGATCACTTTTTTTGAATTTTTTAATAAAAGTAGAAAACTTTCTTTTTGGGAACTATTTAATAAGAATTTTTTTTGGAATTTTTGAATAAGAATCACCGAACCCGAGAAGGGTTGCCTACGTATCTCACCGAGATGAGAATCAGGTGAGTGTAGTTCGTCCAAATTGGACAGTTAAGAAAGCTTTGAAAGATTGAAACATGTAGAAAATGCAATATATTTTTTTTTATTGTAAAAATGGTATGGAAGAAAAAAATATTTTGGATTTTCTTTGTACGAACTATATAAAAGAAACTAAAAACTCTTTTTGTGATTTTTGTTAAAAAAAAATATAAATCCTTTGGAATTTTTGTTTTTAGAAATGCCCAAGAACTGCTATAACAAGAATTTTTTTTTGTGTTTTCTTACTCTTTTTTTTTATAAAAAACGAAGGATAGCCCTTTCTCTTATTCCATTGATCACCCTAAAATTGGTCAAACATTCAAAGACCTTCCGAATAATATAACAAATAGCACATAGGATGCACATGTCGATCTCAAAAAAGGGTACCTGTCCTAGACGGACCCGGCCTCTGTGCCGAGTCTTATTAAATCAAATGCACATGATGCAAATAAAGCGAAACATATTAGATAAATCATGTATTCTGGTTCTATTAAGGTTAAACCTAGTGGAGAAAGGTATCTAGACTGGCTGTAAAACAAGCGGACAACTCGAGTCAGGGAGTAGCAACTTGCCGGTAGCAGTGCTTTCCGGACTTCATGCATGGGTGCTCCTTGTCCTAAACATGTGTGATTATAAATCCTTCACCAGGTACCGGAATCCACGTGGCTTTATCTTGATAGAATGGGGTGCACAGTTGTAATTTCCGAGATGATATTATTGAAGACTCAAAGGGGGTGCGCGAGAGAAGACAATTTATAATACAGTTCAACAATATCAAAGCGATAAATAAGCAGGCAAGTAGCACATTAGGCCAACAAAAATATAATATCAAAGAAAGTAATAAAAGTCAAATAGAAGTCAATATAATAAAGCTCGAATTCTTAAAAGTCCCCAGCAGAGTCGCCAGAGATGTCATACCCATTTTTCGCACGAACGCGAACGAAGTATTTTTTCAATTGAAGTGACGGTATTGAATAGGGAATATTTTTTATTTATTTACAGAGTCGCCACTTAGAATTGAGTTATGGTGTTCCAAGTCACCTTTTTTAATTCCTAATCAAAAGGAAATGACTCTTATTATTAGTCTGCGAAAATAGATGATCGGGTAAGGAATTATGTTGACCGAAGGAAAGGTATGAGGCACCCCTCGAGTCCCGTGGTTCTAGCACGATCGCTTTTATCAGCTCATACTTGACTTAAATTAATCTAGGATATTTATAATGCCCATGATAAGCTTTGATAATGTTGAACCTTTATTGGTCTTGGCTAAGACGCAAGGTTGCGACCTCAGCTTTTGACATACGCTAATCAAGACGGACGAATGCAACCTCGACTTACGTATCACACCTAAAGATTGAGTCTAATCACTTAGTTGAACCAAGATTTATTATTTTTTAAGAGGGTTTGGGTCAAGACCCAAAGTTGCGACCTTGCCATTTTTTTTGTGTCCGTATCCAAGATGCAAAGTTGCGACCTTAGTCAAGATGATATATTATTTATGTTCTTGTTAGATCTTATCATTTGGAGCATTTATTCTACTAAACGGGGGACAATTATTTGTCCTTTTTTTTACTCTTTTCTTTCAATTTTTGCGATGAGTTTCAAAATAATCCGCAACTCATCTCGCTCCCTTACAATTGATTTTTTCTCTTTTTTCTTTTATTTATGCAACGGGATTTAGAATAAATTCACACCCCATCTCGCTCAAACTCACATTAATAATAATAAATTAGGCCTTAAAATAAATAGTCGGGCCTCAAAAATTTTAATCAAATATAATATCAAGCCCCAAAACTCATTGTCAAATAAAAAAGTAGATGTATTCAATTAAGTAGACGTAAATATCCAACTATTACCTTTAAAAAAACAAGAAAGTCAAACAGTAAATAATATGCTTATCCAATATGTTTTCAAGAGTTCCACGTTAATTTTTCAGAAGTTACCAAATGTTGAATCTTAAACCATTATTTTATCATCAAATGTATTTAGTTAATTAAATAAATATTCAACCATTGCACTGAAAAAATAAGAAGTCCAAACATGGAATAACTTAGAGAAAAGTTAATTACTACACTTTATCAAATATTTTTAAGACTTTTCACGCTAATGTTTCCAAAAAAAAAATAATTCAAGACTTTAAATCTCTAATTTTATCTTCTTCTTTTTTATCTACACTAAACTATCCGCAATCAAACTTGATTGGACAGCCCACATATTTTTGGGTTTCAATGACCCACAATGCTAATATCAAAAATAAAAATAAGAACCCAAATAAAACACATGTAGACGCTAACTAACAAGTTAAATTATATAAAAAGGAAGAAAACTTTTTCACTTAAACAACGATATATTTACATGAATAATGCCAGCCAAATTTACACGCGAACATACAAATGCTCGAATAATTGAACATACAACTCACAATAAACTTCACGTAAATATATGAAAATATTTATATAACTTTGTTCATACTTTGACTCACAATAAAACTATAAAAATAAATAGGAAGAACAATAGTAAAAACCTGTGCGACAAACTGAATACGGAAGCTAGAGCATCGTCACCGAAAACTCGAACGGACTTCTCAACTCTAAAACTTAGGAATTACTCCTTGTTGTTTTTCTGTTTCCCTCTTCTTCTCTCTGTTTTCTTTCTCACCCGTTTACTCCCTCTGTTTCTACTCTTAATTGTGTGCCTCTCGTGTCTGCCTCTTTTTCTACTCTTAGTTGTGTCTTTTCTATCTCTAATCTCTATATTGTTCTCCCTCTTCTTCTTTTTTTTTGCTTTGTGGGTGTGTGTATTTATAGAATGTGAAGGTGTGTGTTTGTGTTTGTGGTGTGTGTGTGTGTCGTGTGTGTGCATGTTGTGTGTGTGTTGCAGATTAGTGGGGAAATGGGGTGAAGTGGGGTTGAGGGGATTAGGGGTTAGGGGGAGTGACGTGAGGGAGAGGTGAGGGATGTGGGGGTGGGTTTAGAGGAATGTGCAGGTGAGGGTAGTGGGAGTAGGGGGGTTGGATAGTTGTAGGAAATTTTCCTTTTTTTTCTTATGTGTATAAATATATATATATATATATATATTAACCAACTATTTGGATTAACAAAAATATATATACTTATAATAAAAATGTAACTAAGAAAATATTAAAATTACTAGTTTATTTATTAAAATCTATATTAAAAAGAAAACATACTTTTTTTGGGAATTTTCTTTTTTTATTGAAAAATTAAAACAACAAAATCTATCCCAAATTATGACTCTTTTTTATGAAATATTTTTCACCATTTTAAAATAAAATCTACTAAAATTAAAATAAAGATTAGACTCAAAATAAATATTTAAAGCTAAAAATGAGTTAAAACTCAAGAGGGGTCAAAAATCAAGTGTCTACAAGTTTTATTTTGTCAATTGATTCTATGGAATCTCAAAATGTTATAAGTTTTGGTGGTTGCAACCCTTATTTTAATGACTATTGTTATTATTATGGAGGACCCCACCTTGGGCAAAGGTGTAAAATTGGTCCTAGGAGAGGGAGGTATTCATCTTCTCTCTCCTATAATGGCCGTAATTGCTATGTGTGTGGTGGTCGTGACGGATACTGGAGCGATTTCTCTAATGACGATCCTCTTCCCCTCTCTTATACTAACAGTGTTACTAGTGGTGCTTGTGATCTTAACAAGAATCATGCCTTAGTAAGCAAGGAATGCAATTCCTACCCGAAAGGTATATATCCCAAGCTCCAAACTCCATTGGCCACGCAAGATATCTTAGAGGAGTGTGTGAAGTCCATAAAGCAAGGCTTTGTGGAAATGAGAGATAAGGAAGAAGAGGAGAGAAATCATGTCACGCAATCCATGGCGAATTTGTCTACTCCTCTGGGTCAAATTGATAAAGAAAACCCTCCAAGCTTAACAAATGAACATATCTCGAGCATTGAGACTAAAAAAATTCACTTTGGAGATAATGATGAAGATTTGCAAAACATGGAATCCCCCATGTGTGAGTTTGTATCGGTAGTGCTTGAACCCCAACAAGAGGAAAAACTCGAATTAGAAGAAATTGTGAGCCAAGAATGGTTGTTAAATCGAGCTCACCAACTTGAAGCCTATGGGGAACAATGTGAAAGACTTTCTACCAATGCTCGAGATATTGTTAAAAAGGTATGCCAAGCCAAGTCAAAAAAAGGGATTACTTGAAATTACTATCCAGAATTTGAACACCGAGGTGAATGCTCGTGTAGAAATATGCACGATCATGGGTAGTAGTTTTGATTTGTTCCCAATTGAAGAAGAGGACACAAGGGTGGTTCATGAATTGAAGGTGTTGTGCAACCAATTACCCCATACATGAATCATGATATCAAAATCAAACGAATGATACTAGAGTTGCAATGCAAATTCCAACGGTTCATCTTGAAAGACTCTAGTTCATTCGAAAGTGGGGATGTTATGAATGAGGCAAAATTTAGAGTGGAGATGCCTAAATCTCACTCCAATCACTTTTCAATCTCAAGTTTGGTTGAATGGACGAAAGTCATAGTAATCAAGCTTTTGAAAGACCTTGGAAGGAGGATAGATCGAGGTTTATCCGGTTTTAAGTTTGTTGTTAAAAGAAGGCAAAACGATCTTCCTCACTTGAAGGGAAAAAAGTTCAAAATGCGACACCAAGAAAATGGCCTTCTTATGTTCTCACCTTCACCCCGTGATTTTCACAGAAAGTTTGATTCAAATTTGGATCGAAGGTTCAAATCCTCCAAATGGAGATCCAAATAGTGAGGTAACTTGCGTCATGCCGAGACATTAAATTATTCACTTGATGGGAGGCAACCTATTGTTTAAAATTTTTAAAGGTTTACCATTTTTTTTCTTTTTGTTAGAATAGCTTAGTTTGTAATTTTTGACTAATTCATAAAGTTTCAAGTCTTTTTGAGCTGCTTTTGGCAGGTTGAGGAGTGAAAGACTTGTAAAAATATAACCAAGGACAAAAAGGGTGCTAAAATAACATATCAAATGCGGTGCGATCGCACCTCAAACTCTATGGATCGAATATGTAATTGCACCCCAAAACAGTGAGCTGCCACAAAAGGGCTAGAATGTGTAAAATAGGTGCGTTTCGCACCTTGAATTGTGCGGGTTGCATCAGCCATCGCACACCAAAACAGTAAGCTGCCAAAAAAATTCTGGAAGCAGTGCAGCGCGATCTCGCTAAAGGAGCACCGATGGCGCTGGGCAAAATTTCACAAAGTAGCACAATTGCGCTGGGATGACACGATCACGCTGAAGTAAATGTCAGCCAGTAAATTAAATCGATGGGAGATTTTCAGCTTCCCCATATCTCCTCCATTTCAATAGGTATTCTTCCATTGTCTAAAATCCCTCTTCCCCAGTACTTCCCCAGAGTTCCACACACCTCAGTCACAAGCAAAAGTCACTGGGTCAAGTCAAAATTGCAAGCACAAGTTGCTCCCTCTCTATCTCCTCTTTTACCTACTGAATTCATCCATCAAGGTATGTCTCTGTTTCTCCTTCCCTTTAATGTTTCATGATCTGATTTTTATGGGTTGTACGAGTTGGAGTTGAGTAAAAACTTTGGGAAGTCTTGAGTACCCAAGGTTCCTCCATTGTTATAAAGCTTTAAGACCCAAATCGTGTTTGCTGAAATGCTTCAATGGAATTTTGATGGGCTTAATGAAATTGAGCATGAAATTATGTTGTTGTTGTATCGGGTGTTGAGAATTACCCTCTAAAATGGACAAAACCCATGATCTGGTTGTGAAAATCATGATGGAGGGTTGTTGGATCGAAGAAGATGACTGCCCAGTTGCTCAGCACAATCGCATTGTTCTAGCACAATTATGTTATTTGTGAGTTAAGTCACCTGCGCGATCACACTGCTTTGATGCAATAGCGCTTAAGAAAGAAAATAAAAAAATAGATTTGATGTGATCGTACCTGAGGAGCGCCGATAGCGCTAAGTAACTGCACCTGGCATAAAAATAGTAGCTCTGTCCAGAGCTACTCCATTGCTTTCTAACCCATGTTTCTTGGTCGAAACACTTGTTTTTCATTATGCTACATGTTGTAACCACATTCTCACCTTCAAAATGATTTTGTAGGTACTTTTGGATTGAAAAATGAGTACTAGTACATCAAATGTGGGGAATCGGGTTGATGAAATTGCTGAAGAGGAGGAGTATGACAACACGAAATTCATTTCACCATCATGTGCGGAGCAGTATAGGGCTAACTTATCTAAAAAGGTGGTCCCTGAAAGGGGCATTGCAATGCAAGGAGTGGAGGTGGCTTTGCCTGAATTTTTTGGTCTATTGCATAGGGCGAAGTGGCATTGTTTCATAGCCTCACCATGTAGGGCCAATGAAATAGTTGTTCGAGAATTTTATGCTAATGCTTTGACCATGAACTTTATGGATCTGATAGTGACTGTCCGGGGGAAAACATTCATAGTTGGGGATAAAGAGATCGATAGGTACTATGGGATGAACGATAATGATACCACTCTTCTTGGGGAGAAGAGAGCTATAGGTAGGCCCTGGATTGCTTCAAAGGTATTTTCCAGAGTGGAGCCTACATAGTCTATGTTCGAGACCAAGATTTATTCTCATGACTTCACTGTCCAGGCGAAGATGTTGTTGTCCATCATATGCAGCAGAGTAAAGCTAGTACAGAATAAGAGTGAGGTTCCTATTTATAGAGTGGTGACCATGGCAACAATGATTGATGAGATTTCTGTTAATATAGGGCCACTGATCCTCTAGGAGATAACGAATTGTGTTAGGGGCAACAATGAGAAATTATTCTTCCCCTCCTTGATTACTGAGCTCTGTCAGGCATTGGAGGTAGATTTGAATACTCCGGGAGATGTTTGGCTTGACCCGAAGCTTCCCATATATCCTTTGAAAAAGACAGGCTCGGGATCTGTGGTTAGGAAGATGAAAGTGGATACTAGTTTGACTTAGGGAGCTACAAAAGGTAGACAGTCAGCTCTTTGTGCCACTACTTCCACCCAGTCACCTCCACCCATGCCTAGGCCATTTCAGCACCTCTCCACTCAGATATCAGGAGTTCACTCATCCATTAGTGCATTGGCCACTAGTATTCTTTTGGGAGCACCCGAGGCCCAGACCGAAACACTAAATAATGTGGTTGAACGTCATAAGAAGATTGAAGCAAGTCAGCAAAGGTTGGAAAAGATTTTTGAAGACCCAAGAGAAGAAGATGAAAGAGATTAGTGCCTCCCTTGATAATCAGAAGAAAAGGGACAAGGAAAGAGATAGATTGTTGAAGTGAATGTGGAAGAGCATAAAAAGCTTTTGTGGGAGTTCAGACAATGAGGATCATGGAAATGATGAACCCACGACTTATGGTGATGGTGGTGCTCCAGCGAGCCCTCTCTAGCTACAGCTTATGAATTTCAGGGAGCCGCTCACACTATTTTCTCTCAGTTATTTCATGTTGGATTCGTGCACTGAGGACACTACCATAGATTTTAGTTGGGAGTGGCGGCATTTGGGTTATGCTTATGTCAGATTTTTATATTTGCTTTGTGCCCTTGATGGGCTTATGTTGTTTAGATTCAGATTTTATGCCCTTGTCGAGCTTATTTTGGATGTTGTGCCCTCGTCAGGCTTGTTTCATTTTGATATAAGTATTGTGCCCTTTGTCGGGTTTGTTTGTTAGAAATTTTATTGGATTGATCACCTTTGTTATTTTTTTATTTCTTGTTGGAATTGGTGTAGAGTGATGATTCCCAATGAAAGAGCGTGTGATGACATTCTTAAGGAAAATTATCATTTTTTAAAGTGTTTTTGAGTCAGGGGAAGTCTGAGTACCCGTTAGGCTAGATGAAAGTGTTGGTGAATTCTGAGTACCCATATTGATTTAGATAGATTATTTGGCCCTATAATAGATTGGGTGATGTCATTCTTAAGGGCAAATCATCATCTCTTGAGATAATTTTGAATCGTGACTTGTTTGGTACTAATGGAGTTAGTCTCACATGCAGATTGAGATGAAACATACCCCTTCAAAATATTTTGTGAAAAGTTGCATGCAAAGAATGATGTTTGTGATAACCCCTTTAATATTTTTGTGACCTTTAACTCATTAGCAGTGTTAATTGAAATTGTAGAATGTGACTCTATTTGTGCTTGTTTAGGAAGTTAAATTAACCCATCTTAAAAAAAAATAAAAAATTAACCCATCTTGAATAATTCGCATGCCATGTGTGGTGAGATTTTGTTGAATAATTCTTATACTTGTGTGTGTCAACTAAGACTTGCCCGGTTAGTCTTCAATACTAGTCTTGATTGCTTTTGGTTGGAGAAATGATCTTAAGCCTTCATTGTAATTTTTTAAAGCCTACTTAGCCTTAAAATCTTACCACTGCACTATATGTATCACTAGTGACCCCATTTGAGCTTAATACCTTTTTTTGGGTAACCCCATTACAAGCCTTAGACCTTTTTGAAAATGATCCCTCTTTTTAACTATCCCTCCTTGAATGCTAAAAATGTTAAAATGAAACTAAAAGCCTAAGTTTGGAGGTTATTGAGAAACACCCTGGAGGAAATGAGCAATACATGGTGGTTTGTGGCTAGCATTTAAAGAAATTGTCAAAAAGAAAGAAGAATTTAAAACGAAATGCAAAAATGAGAAAAATAATGAAATCCTCCAAGGTGAATAAAATGATAAAAAATTTGGGCCTCAAATGAAATAAGTGAAATAGTGTCTTCTGTTGCATGAAAATGAAAAGAAATGGCTTTAGTTTCGAATTGAAAAAATTGTGTAATGTTTGAGGAGGATGTAGTCACTTTAACCCCACATGCTTATCCTACCCTTCTGTAAACCTACATTACAAGCTTGGAAAAGCCCTTTTGTGATCTCCAACCGATTATTTTTGAGTTAGTGGCGAATGAAAATAAGGGCAAGCTTATGGTTTGATACTTGTTAGTACTTGAAATTCTTTGTGAGTATGAATGCTTGTGCTTTTGTCCCTTGTGTTACCCTTGTACATAGTGTTTTTTGGGACTTTTATTCTTGTGAGGGAATGTGAATTAGGATAGTTGGTGAAGTTGATAAATTTTGAAAATGAGTCAAATGAGCATATTGAGTAAACTAGTGGTTTTGAGTTACTTCTTAAGGATTGATTGTTGTCACTTGATTGTTTTTGTAGTCCCATTGCATTCTTAAAAAGTGGTTTTTTGAATGGAGGGGATTGTTGGATGAATTTAACATGTGATCGACTAATCATTAGTACCAACCGAAGTCATGCATTTGTGCTTTAAATGAATCTCCGTGAATTATAGTGAAGTCATTGCACTTGTGCTTGTGTCCTTTGGATTAGAGCTTTGAGTTGCTTGAGGACAAGAAATAGTTCAAGTTTGGGGGTTTGATAAATTTGTAATTTACCAACTCATTTAGCCTTTAAGCTTATACTTTTGCTATTCTAATTGAGAGAAAATAGTGCATTTTACATGATTTGCTTATACTTTAAAGGTGTATGTGATTTAGAAGTGATCAGTGTGGAATCGGATGAAAATAAGTCAAATGGGGAAATTCTGGAAATCTGGGAAAATTGGCGCGATTGCGCTGGACTGGCGCCGATAGCGCTGAAGGAAATGGTCAAGGCTTGTGCGCGATCGCTTAGGGATAGCACGATAGCATTATATGAAAAAATGGTCAATGCCAATCAAGACACGAGCGCGATCACGCGTGGACAGCGTGATAGTGGTGTTGTAACACCCCAAGATCTGACCCAGCTACTTGACTGTACTCATCAGAAAAATTTCAGAAAAAAAATTTAAGTTTCCAGGAACCACGATTAAAATCATGGACCATAGTTTGGAACCACAATCCATCATCTTGACCGTAATTCTCATTTCCAGTAGACCCACAGGTCATGCCTCAAGAACCATTAGTTAGATCACGGGCTATAGTCCAGGACCACGGACCATCATTTGATTTGTGGATCCATAGATTAGAGAAGTACCAATTATCTTACTCAGAACCACAGATGGGATCACAGACCGTTGTTTAGAACCACGGTCCGTCCTGTCACTCATGGTTCCTCTTAATTAGAGGACCATTAGTTCAGGGCCCAGCAACCATGAGTCATGCGATGAACCATCATTCAGGACCACGGTCCGTCCTGTGGACTCGTGGAACTAGAACATCAGAGGACCCTCAGTCCAAGTCCCAAGAACCATGAGTTATAGATGAACTGTCATTCAGAACCACGGTTTGTCCTGTGGACTCGTGGAATCTTCAGATCAGAGAACCCCCAAGACTTATGCACAGGACCATGATTCAGTTGACGGTCCGTCAACCAAGTCGTGGTACTTGAGTCGCAATTTTTAGCAGATTTTATTAAATTAATTCAGGGGCATTCTAGTCTTTTCCATACTCTTTTAATTCCGAACCTTAGTCATTTTGGCGGGTAATTAAAGGGATTTTTCACTCTTATTTCTCCATTCTCCCAAAACTAATCAGACTTAGAAAAAAAAAAGGCGATAGTTTTGCTCAAGAACAAACGGAAGGTTCCTTCAAGCTCAGCCCCAAAATCCAAGGGATTTCTCCATAGATTCTTCTCCAGGTATGTGGGATTTCATCAATGGGTTCCTTTCACCCATTGAGTCCCTAGATTCATCCAATTCTTCAGTTTTCCCATGAACTACTCAGACCTAGGGTTTCTAACTCTTAGGGATTCATTGTAATTTAGATGCTACTGCTTATACTGATTTATACTTTATGTTTCTTGGAGAATTAGCGTAGTTACTTGTATAGGACTCAGAAACCCTAGCTTGTATTAATTTCAGTATTCATAAATTATACTTGCTAGGCAGATAATTTAGATAATTATGCTTCAGAATTAGAATGCCATCAGTTTCAGTATATATATGTGCATTCCCAAATTGTCAGTATTTGAGCTATCCAGTGTTTCAGCTTGCATTTCATTGCTTATATTTATGTTGGGAGTAGACTTAGTACCGAGAGGATGAGGGGATAAAGACTTAGTTATCAGATTAGGCTAAGACCTTTAGTAGCAGTTCCCTAATCCCAAAACTATGGTGCCACCGTAGGTATAAAGAAGGGTTAGCTGTCAGAATAGGCTGCATACCTCAATCCTTTGTGGGAATCAATTTAGTGGATTCACGTCAGACTTGTTTATACCATTGGCAAGGTATAAACACCCTTCCATACAGGGTTACATGATGGCCTCATAGTTAGCTCAGCTTGAGGTATGTCGGTAATAGTATCTCCCGCAGTCAGACTCAGCATTGCATTGACCATGTATTCAGTTGTTTCAGTTCAGCTTAACATGTTATGATATTAATGTTTAGTTACTTGGTTATTGCATTTCAGATACCTTCCATCTCATGTTTCATGCTATGTACTTCCATGTCATAATTAATGATTACAGCTTTGATTATATATCCCGCATGCTCAGTACATTCAAAGTACTGATGCATACATTTGTGCTACATCATTTCATGATGTAGGTTCTGGCGCTCAGCATACAGACCGCGCTTAGCTAATTTTCTAGTCCATATCCAGCAGCTTCATTGGTGAGTTCTCATAGTTCGAGGACAATAGTCATGATTTCACTTTCAGTCTTTACTTTTTAATTCTCAGATTATTAGAGTGAGCTAGGGGCATGTCCCAGCAACTCGCCAGTTAGAGGCTTTCAGACATAGACTAGATTCAGCTATTGAGTTGTTAGTGTTGTTTTTCGTACTTCATTATGCTCCTATATATTTCATATTCAGACATGTTTTGGTTTCTTTCCCACTTCAGATATTAAATTATTTTTAGTTTCTGCACAATGGATGCTTTATCAGAAATTGTCTAGTTATGCCAGGTCATGGGTTAACTTGGGGTCACTTGTGACACCAAGCACCATATTGCATCTACGGGGTAGCCTCAGGGAGTGACAAACTTGGTATCAGATCATTAGGTTCAAGTGTCCTAGGGTGTCTGAAAGTCGCATCGAGTAGAGTTTTCTTTATGGGTGTGAAGCGCGCCACACCTATGGGGGAGAAGCTATGAGATGTCATTAGGAAAAACTTTCCTTCTTCCTTTCCAGTTCGTGCTATAGAGTATGAACTCTATTTAATCTCTTTCTAACTCATGCTCTTCACGTTACAGAATATGCCTCCTAGAAGAGCCAACGTCAGGAATCAAACAGCACCAGCAGCTCCAGCAGACCCTCTGAATGAGCAAGTCACTCATGCTAAATTCAGGGCTTTTTTTTGTGATTGCTCAAGTGATGACCGCTCAGGTCAATCAGCAGGCTGTTGCCCCAACTCCACCCCAGACTAACACTACTTCAGCTAGAGTCTGGGACTTGACTCGTATGAACCCTCTAAAATTTTATGGGTCCAAGTCAACAGAGGATCCACAAGAGTTTCTTTTCGACATTTAGAAGGTAACAGATATTATGGGTGTCACTCCAGTCGAGAGTACATATTTAGCCGCCTATCAGCTGAAGGAAGTGGCTTATCCTTGGTATCAGCAGTTGAAGGAGTCCCATTGTACTAATGCAGGTCTAGTGGATTGGAACCACTTCAAGACTGCATTTCTGGACAGGTTCTTCCTTGAGTATCAAAATCGTGCGTTGGTGAATTGCGAGTCTAGGTTTGAGAATTTATTACCATCGCGTGTGTTTGAAAATATTTTATTTAAAAGTTGAATTTGGTAAAAATTATATTATTATTGCCTTTTCAAAATATTTTAAAGGTTTATGAAAAATATTTTGTTACTATATAATTGTATATGTATTTATTTTATAAGGTTTTTATACATTGTAATATTTTTACGGAGATAGTAAATTTAGTTATGTTGAAATTTATTATTATAATATAGTAGGTTTTATTCGAAATAATTTTCTAATGATTATGGTATATTCAAAAATTATATTTATTTTACTACGAACTTATGCAATACCCGAATAGATATATATTGGAAAATGAAATAATTGGGTTGACACCACATTAACACGTGGTGTCAATTGCATAAGTCATTTGATGACTAAGTGTTGTGGATGGAATTGTTTAAAGAGTGAATTAAGAAACCATCCAACTGCTGAAGATTGTGGAAGAGTTTGATCCACCTGCACACATCTACTGGCTTTCATGTCATTTTCCTAAGACAAAAGAGTAAATCTTTTAACTATACTACTTACTCATTATGCACATTTTAATACCTTGCCGTGCTAAAGGAGAAATTTCAATGGAGAGGACATTATTTAACTCCAATATTGGATGTTGAAAGAAAAAAATCATTATCTACGTCAAGTTATTCAAGCCCGAGTTCAAGTTTGATTTCGTTTCAGAGCTTCTTTTCGGAGAGGTTCGAGCTTGTCATCGGACGACAGGTAGGTTACGGTTTATTTTCCCTAGACTCCGCATATATAGAATAAAATTGTATTAATGGGCATCCTTGGGTTGGTTTATTAGGTTGGCACCACAGACCTCGACCGCTTTATTCATGTCCGCCTACTTTTGTTCCTCCGTTGCTTGTAGTATTCGCCGATATATTTTATTTACCCTTGTGGTCCTGTGAGGCCTTGTTGACTCTGGAACATAGAAGGTGGATTTTGGGAATGTCCGCGAGTCCCGGGCATAGAATTATCCTTCTAGGCTGGTTATGCTTGCTGAGTAGCTGTGGGCCTGTGCAGGGTCGATAGGTTGATTGTGAGCTGCTGGGCAGCTATTGTGTGTGATCATACCATTTCCATGCATATAAAGAGGTTTTATCCATATTTTACTATGATTTTGGCTTCGGGCCTACTGGCACTATTTTCTAAACCTTGCATGGCCCCGGGGGCCTGTTTTTTATGGAAATGATTTGGAAATGGTTGATTTAACTTGTGAATATTTCTGGATAAAAGAAAGTAAAATTATGTTTAAAATCATCAGTTTTACGATTATCGCTAGACTCGGCAGGGCCGGAGTGCTAGTTGAGTTTTCTTGCTACTTGAGATGATTTTTAGCCTCGGTCGGACCGAGCACCTGAGATGACTTTTTACTGTTTAGACCCGGTTATGCCCGGGCACCCTTGGAGGGGTTTTTGAGACATTTTCCTACTACTTTAGTCCTGGACAGGGTCTGGGCATTGTATATTCGAGACTGGGTCTCCATCCTGATACCGGACTTGCTTCCGGACGACATGTTCTGAATACTGAGTTTAGTATGGGGTCTGGGACCTCCATGGACCTTGCCATCCGGGCCAGGGGCTACGGGCTGCGTGTGCCGGAGGAGGGGTATACGGTGGAGTAGAGGTATACGGGCAGTGTCCTTCCATGGAACCTACCTGCTGGGCCGGATCGGCGCCGGGGGAGGTACATATAGAGATACCATTTCACTGAGATCTTCATGCATCATATCATTCATTGTTTGAGGCTCCACCCTTGTTTGTTGTTTGTTGATTGTACGCTCCGGTAGTATGGGATGCCGGAGGGTTTCTTTTTACTTGTTTGTGTTCCTCGGTTGTATGGGCGGCCGGGGGACTGTAGGTAGACTTTTGCTATTTACTTACAGAATTGTTCTCTATTACAGATAAGTGTGAGATTGGTATGATTAGTTGAGTTTGATTCATGTCTCTGAGCATGCCTATCATTACTCTTTCTCCCTTTTTCTACACTTGAGGTTACCGGTATACCGTCCATTTCGTAAACTTATTTTGTATACACTGTTGTTGCAAGGACCCCAGGTGCATTGTTTCTTACTTTCACCTGTGCCTATGGTGTGTATATTCTACTTACTAGCCTCGCATGTGGTTCTGTTGATTTCCCTCTGGGCTAGTTCCTGTGTACCTTTCGTTGATTTCTGTGACTGCTTGCTTCTATTCTGTCTATTACTACACTTTTATCTTATATGTGCCCAGTCGGCCTATGATACCTACTGGGTACCTTATGCTTCACATTTGGTGCTCACCCCTACCCCCTGCATCTTTGGGTGCAGATCCTAGCGTGGGCCATCGCCGTTAGATCACTGTGATTCGTGCTTGGAGATCTATCGGGGACTACTTCAGACTGAGGGTGAGCTCTTAGCGATCGGAGCTTAGCTTTAGTTTTTCTTTTGCTTCATGTACTCTATTACCATTCAGAGACATCTGTATATATAGTTTTGGTTTATTTGCACTCCATGTATGTAGTTTGGCTCTATACTATGATACCAGGTCTTGGGGTTTAGTTTAGTTTCCGCATATGTATATATTTATATTCTTTTTATCTGTTCTCTTCGTCTTGTTCCCTTATTTGTTAAATAGTAGCCCATTGCTAACTGTTCTGGGCTACGGAGATTGGTTCACCTACCGGGGGTTGTAGGTGCCATCATGACCGAGAAATTGGGTCGTGACAACTTGGTATTAGAGCTTTAGGTTCACCGGTGTCATCGGTATAGGAGCCAATGTCTAGTAGAGTCCTGCGGATCGGGGCGGGACGTCCGTACTCAATCGTTGGGAGGCTACAGTGACATTTTAGGAAATTTGACTCTTTCATTGCTTCTGTGTTGTGCGTGGAACCCTTGAAGTTTCTGGAAATCTCATTTGTTCTACTTCATCCTTCCGCAGATGGTTCGTACGAGATCATCGGCATCACGCGGAGATGAGCCTCCCACTCCAGCGCCAGCTCCAGTGCTAGCTCCAGCGCCAGCTCCAGCACCAGCGCCAGCTCCAGCACCAGCTCCAGTGCCCACTTCTGTGCCAGCTCCAGCCGCAGCTCAGTCTCCAGATATTCGGGGATTACTATTACAGCTTTTGGGTGTGATTGGAGAGCGGCCTTCTGAGGTAGCGCAGACATTCGCTCAGGGGGCAACCCTGGGTACACAGAGCTCAGGAGCGCAGCCTGCTACTATGGCTCCCCATGCGGAGGTCATTCCGGTTCCATCTGTTGCACAGCCTCTTGCTCCTCGCCCAGTTATGACAGAGTCAGAGCAGAAGGCGTTGGGTAGGTTTTTAAGGTTAGCACCTCTGAGGTTTGCTGGTACTTCTGGACAGGATCCACATGACTTTATTACTACGTGTGAGGAGATGTTGTATCATTTGGGTTTGTTGGAGACTCACGGGGTTGGTTATACTACCTATCAGTTGGAGGGCCCAGCGAAGTTATGGTGGAGGGCCCAGGTTGCTTGTAGACCACCATCGTCACCTCCTTTGACCTGGTCTGAGTTTTATGAGGCCTTTATGGCCAAGTTCCTACCCCAGAGTGATCGCGAGTGTCGCAGGGAGCAGTTTACTCACCTTGTGCAGGGGTCTACGACTATCTCAGAGTATGAAACCCATTTTCATCAGCTAGCACCGTTCGGAGCTATGATCATTCCTACCGAGGCAGATAGGATCTGCAGATTTGTATGGGGTTTGAGGCCAGAGATCAGGCAGCCAGCTGAGATATTGATCACCAGTGGTCTGTCATTTCAGGCTATCGTAGACTATGCCCGCACTGTGGAGGACTTACAGCGACATGATCAGGGGTCCAAAGATAAGAGGCCTCGGCATCAGGGTGTCTACAGTGGTTCCAGATATGGCGGGAGAGGTCCTGGCCAGTGGAGTCGGAGTTATCAGCCACAGCAGTACCAGGGTCAGTCCAGTCGACCGGTTCAGGCTTCCCTTTAGACTTTCGGTAGTACCCAGTTCGAGCAGGGTCAGGGCAGCCATCAGAGCTATAGCGGCTAGTCTTCGAGGGGTACAGTTTCTGGGGCATCAGGTCATGGTGGTCATATGGGATTTGCGGGTTCATCTCGACTGAGTAGGCCGTCAGGGGCTTGTTTTACTTATGGTGCGATAGTTCATTTTGCTAGAGATTGCCCTCAGCAGGGTACAGTTCAGTTGGCCGAGCCTTTATGAGCAGTTCAGCCTCCGGCTAGAGCGGGTGGTCGTATGGGTAGAGGTGGTGCTCCACGCGGCAGAGCAGGTGGTAGGGATGGCGGTCGGGCAGGTGGAGGTCATCGTCAGTTTTACGCGGTCCCTAGGAGACCAGAGGTAGAGGCCTCAGATGCTGTGATTACAGGTACGATTTCTGTGTGCCATCAGTCTGCTATGGCTTTATTTGATCCTGGATCCACTTGTTCATATGTATCTGCCTACTTTGTGCCTTGCTTGGGGTTGGCTAGTGAGCCATTATCTATTCCTGTTTCTGTTTCGACCCCAGTAGGAGATTCTTTAGTAGTGGATCGGATTGTGAGATCTTGTATGTTATCTATTGGTGATTCAGAGACTTGGGGTGATTTGATGATTCTTGATATGCTAGATTTTGATGTGATACTGGGCATGGACTGGTTATCCCCTCACCGTGTGGTTTTGGATTGTTATGCCAAGACCATTACCATAGCTGTGCCCGGTGTATCCCCGATTGTGTGGCAGGGTTCTGTTAGCCATGCACCATCTGGGATCATCTCTTGTCTTCGAGCTAGGAAGTTGATTTCCTGTGGGTGTTTAGCTTATCTAGCATATGTCCGAGATGTTAGTGCTGACCCTACTTCTCCTGAGTCTGTTCCTGTGGTTAGAGACTTCCTCGATGTGTTTCCTACCGACCTGCCAGGCCTTCCACCTGAGAGAGATATTGATTTTGCTATTGAGTTAAGCCGGGCACTAGGCCCATTTCTATTTCTCCTTACCGTATGGCTCCTGCTGAGTTGAGGGAGCTTAAGGAGCAGCTCCAGGATCTGTTAGCTTAGGGGTTTATTAGACCTAGTGTGTCACCTTGGGGTGCCCATGTTCTCTTCGTGAAGAAGAAGGATGGGTCGATGCGCATGTGTATTGATTATCGGCAGCTGAATAGGGTGACAGTGAAGAATAGGTATCCGATGCCGAGGATTGATGATTTGTTTGACCAGCTTCAGGGTTCAGTCGTGTTTTCGAAGATTGATTTGAGGTCCGGCTACCATCAGTTGAGGATTAGGGCGGAGGACATCCCTAAGACAGCATTCAGGACACGTTATGGCCATTATGAGTTCCTGGTGATGTCTTTTGGGTTGACTAATGCCCCCGCAGCCTTTATGAACTTGATGCACAGGGTTCTTGGCCCGTATTTGGACTCATTCGTGATAGTTTTTATAGACGACATCTTGGTATACTCGCGTAGTAGAGATGAGCATGAGCAGCACTTGAGGGTTATACTCCAGACTTTGAGAGATCATCGGCTTTATGCCAAGTTCTCAAAGTGCGAGTTTTGGCTTGAGTCAGTTGCATTCCTAGGGCACGTGGTGTCTAAGGATGGGATTAGGGTTGATCCGGGAAAGATTTCAGCGGTTTGTGAGTGTCCTAGACCTACTACTGTTACTGAGGTTCGCAGCTTTATTGGGTTAGCAGGTTACTACAGATGGTTCGTTGAGGGATTTTCTTCCATAGCAGCACCCTTGACTATGCTGACTAGGAAGGATATCCCATTTCAGTGGTCGGATCAGTGTGAGGATAGCTTCCAGAGGCTTAAGGCCTTATTGACTTCAGCTCCAGTTTTGACTTTGCCGGTTGAGGGTCAGAGCTTCTCCGTGTACTGTGATTCTTCTGGGGTTGGTCTTGGTTGTGTGTTGATGCAGCAGGGTCGAGTAATAGCATATGCGTCGAGGCAGCTGAAGGTTCACGAGTGCAACTACCCCACTCATGACTTAGAGTTGGCGGCGGTAGTTTTCGCGCTCAAGATCTGGAGGCATTACCTATATGGAGTTCACTGTGAGATCTTCACCGATCACCGTAGTCTTCAGTATATCACGAGTCAGCAGGAGTTGAACTCGAGACAGAGGAGATGGGTCGAGTTACTGAAGGACTATGACTTCACTATTCTGTATCATCCGGCAAGGCAAACGTGGTAGCGGATGCCTTGAGTCGGAAGGGCAGTGAGTATGGGTAGCCTAGCTTCTCTTTCAGTTTCAGAGCGACCGTTGGCCTTGGACATCCAGTCCTTGGCTAACCGTTTGGTTAGGCTTGACTTGTCGGATCCTAGTAGAGTTCTCGCCAGTGTTGAGGTTCGTTCTACTTTGATTGATCAGATTCAGAGCCGTCAGTTTGAGGATCAGCAGTTGTGTGACCTTCATGATCGGGTTGCTCAGGGTGAGACCAGTCGGGCTACTCTAGATTCAGATGGGGTTCTGAGGTTTGATAGTCGCCTTTGTGTTCCGAGGATTAGTGATTTGATTCAGTTGATACTTCATGAGGCACATTGTACTAGATACTCCATTCACCCTGGCACAGCAAAGATGTATAGAGACTTGAGACAGCTTTACTGGTGGAGTGGTATGAAGCGGGATATAGCAGAGTTCGTATCTCAGTGCTTGAACTGCCAGCAGGTTAAGTTCGAGCACATGAGACCTGGTGGTTTGATGCAGCGACTTCCCATTCTTGAGTGGAAGTGGGAAGGGATTACTATGGACTTCGTTGTTGGTTTGCCTCGTACTTCTCATGGGTTTGCCGGTTCAGACTTCTTATGGTGCAGAGAGGTTAGCTCAGATCTACCTTCGTGAGATTGTTCGATTGCATGGGGTCCCAGCTTCTATCATTTCTGACCGCGGCACTCAGTTCACATCTCAGTTCTGGAGGGCTATTCAGCGAGATTTGGGTACAGAGTTTCATCTTAGTACCGCTTTCCACCCTCAGACAGATGGCCAGTCCGAGAGGACCATTCAGATTTTGGAGGACATGCTTCGAGCCTGTGTTATTGACTTTGGAGGTTCTTGGGATCAGTTTGTTCCCTTGGCAGAGTTTGCCTATAATAACAGCTTCCATTCGAGTATCGGCATGGCACCTTTTGGGGCTTTGTATGGCAGGCGTTGCAGATCACCGGTAGGTTGGTTTGATGGTTTTAGTGCTGGGCCACAGAGCACAGATTTGCTTCGAGATTCCTTAGACCGAGTCCGAGTGATTCAGGACAGACTTCGGGCAGCTCAGAGCAGGCAGAAGAGTTATGCTGATCGTAGGCTTCGTGCCTTGGAGTTTAGTGTCGGTGACTTGGTGTTTCTCCGTGTATCGCTAAAGGGCATGATGAGATTTGGTAGGTGGGGCAAGCTTAGCCCCAGGTACATTGGGCCGTTTGAGATTCTGCAGAGGGTTGGTAGTGTTGCCTATCAGTTAGCCTTACCTCCGATGTTTTCAGCTATACATCCTGTATTTCATGTTTCGATGTTGCGTCGGTATGTCCCAAATGAGCCTCATGTGTTGCAGTGGGATTCAGTTCAGTTGGATGAGGGTTTAACCTTTGTTGAGGAGCCGGCAGCTATTTTGGTAAGGGATGTCAGGAGATTGAGGTCTCGAGAGATCCCGGTTGTTAAGGTTCAGTGGAGACACTGTCCAGTCGAGGAGGCTACCTGGGAGACTGAGAGAGATATGCGGGATCAGTATCCGCAGCTATTTTAGCCTTCAGGTACCCCCTTGACCTTGACTTTCGAGGACGAAAGTCCTTCTTAGTAGTGGATGATGTAATGACCCTTCCGGTTATTTCCACGTATATGTTTTCCTTGAACCGTTAAAGCTTGTTGTAGCGGACCCAAGTCACTTAAGGCTCATTAGGACTGGTATTTTGGTGTCGGGCCCATTTGTTTGGTCGCATTATAAGTTTTGAAGTCAAGCAAATCGGCAAAAGTTATCGTAAATTCTTTAATAAATTTTCTGAACTTTGGGTAAAATGTCTCGGAGCTTTTCTCTCAATATATAAAGAGTTAGAAGTCCCCCAAAATACCAAATCGAAGGTATACGAGTCTAGTTTCCAATTCACAAAACCTCACATCCAACTGATCTCGGAGTAAAAAGTTATGACTGTTTTACCGCGGACTATCTGGCAGAAAATGGGTTGCGAACTGGGTCGCGAACCGGGTCGGGTTAAACTCGATTTAAGCCTCAACTTCACGTTTTAAAACGCCATTTCAGTTCCGAAATAGTGAGAAAACTTAAGGGAGAATTCCAAGAGAGTTCTTGAGTATCAAAATCGTGCGTTGGTGAATTGCGAGTCTAGGTTTGAGAATTTATTACCATCGCGTGTGTTTGAAAATATTTTATTTAAAAGTTGAATTTGGTAAAAATTATATTATTATTGCCTTTTCAAAATATTTTAAAGGTTTATGAAAAATATTTTTGTTACGATATAATTGTATATGTATTTATTTTATAAAGGTTTTTATACATTGTAATATTTTAACGGAGATAGTAAATTTAGTTATGTTGAAATTTATTATTATAATATAGTAGGTTTTATTCGAAATAATTTTCTAATGATTATGGTATATTCAAAAATTATATATATTTTACTACGAACTTATGCAATACCCGAATAGATATATATTAGGAAGTGAAATAATTGGATTGACACCACATTAACACGTGGTGTCAATTGCATAAGTCATTTGATGACTAATGCTGTGGATGGAATTGTTTAATGGGTGACTTAAGAAACCATCCAACTGCCGAAGATTGTGGAAAGTTGATCCACCTGCACACATCTACTGCTTTCATTCATTTTCCTAAGACAAAAAGAGTAAATCTTGTACTACTTCATTATGCACATTTATACCTTGCGTGCTAAAGAGAAATTTCATGGAGAAGATTATTTAACTCAATATTTGGATTTTGAAAGAAAAATCAATTATCTACGTCAAGTTATTCAAGCCCGAGTTCAAGTTTGATTTCGTTTCAGAGCTTCTTTTCGGAGAGGTTCGAGCTTGTCATCGGACGACAGGTAGGTTACGGTTAATTTTCCCTAGACTCCGCATATATAGAATAAAATTGTATTAATGGGCATCCTTGGGTTGGTTTATTAGGTTGGCACCACAGACCTCGACCGCTCTATTCATGTCCGCCTACTTTTGTTCCTCCGTTGCTTGTAGTATTCGCCGATATATTTTATTTACCCTTGTGCTCCAGTGAGGCCTTGTTGACTCTGGGACATAGAAGGTGGGATTTTGGGAATGTCCGCGAGTCCCGGGCATAGAATTATCCTTCTAGGCTGGTTATGCTTGCTGAGTAGCTGTGGGCCTGTGCAGGGTCGATAGGTTGATTGTGAGCTGCTGGGCAGCTATTGTGTGTGATCATACCATTTCCATGCATATAAAGAGGTTTTATCCATATTTTACTATGATTTTGGCTTTGGGCCTACTGGCACTATTTTCTAAACCTTGCATGGCCTCGGGGGCCTGTTTTTGATGGAAATGATTTGGAAATGGTTGATTTAACTTGTGAATATTCCTGGATAAAAGGAAGTAAAATTATGTTTTAAATCACCAGTTTTACGATTCACGCTAGACTCGGCAAGGGCGGGGTGCTAGTTGAGTTTTCTTGCTACTTGAGATGATTTTAGCCTCGGTCGGACCGAGCTCCTGAGATGACTTTTTACTGTTTAGACCCGGTTATGCCCGGGCACCCTTGGAGGGGTTTTTGAGACATTTTCCTACTACTTTAGTCTTGGACAGGGTCTGGGCATTGCATATTCGAGACTGGGTCTCTATCTTGATACCGGACTTGCTTCCGGACGACATGTTTGATACTGAGTTTTAGTATGGGGTCTGGGACCTCCATGGACCTTGCTATCCGGGCCAGGGGCTACGGGTTGCGTGTGCCGGAGGAGGGGTATACGGTGGAGTAGAGGTATACGAGCAGTGTCCTTCCATGGAACCTACCTGCTGGGCCGGATCGGCGCCGGAGGAGGTACATACAGAGATACCATTTCACTTGAGATCTTCATGCATCATATCATTCATTGTTGAGGCTCCACCCTTGTTTGTTGTTTGTTGATTGTACGCTCCGGTAGTATGGGATGCCGGAGGGTTTTTTTTCACTTGTTTGTGTTCCTCGGTTGTATGGGCGGCCGGGGGACTGTAGGTAGACTTTTGCTATTTACTTACAGAATTGTTCTCTATTACAGATAAGTATGAGATTGGTATGATTAGTTGAGTTTGATTCATGTCTCTGAGCATGCCTATCATTACTCTTTCTCCCTTTTTCTACACTTGAGGTTACCGGTATACCGTCCATTTCGTAAACTTATTTTGTATACACTGTTGTTGCAAGGACCCCAGGTGCGTTGTTTCTTACTTTCACCTGTGCCTATGGTGTGTATATTCTGCTTACTAGCCTCACATATGGTTCTGTTGATTTCCTTCTGGGCTAGTTCCTGTGTACCTTTCGTTGATTTCTGTGACTGCTTGCTTCTATTCTGTCTGTTACTACGCTTTTATCTTATATGTGCCCAGTCGGCCTATGATACCTACTGGGTACCTTATGCTTCGCATTTGGTGCTCACCCCTACCCCCTGCATCTTTGGGTGCAGATCCTAGCGTGGGCCATCGCCGTTAGATCACTGTGATTTGTGCTTGGAGATCTGTCGGGGACTACTTCAGACTGAGGGTGAGCTCTTGGCGATCGGAGCTTAGCTTTAGTTTATCTTTTGCTTCATGTACTCTATTACCATTCAGAGATATCTGTATATGTAGTTTTGGTTTATTTGCCTCCATGTATGTAGTGTGGCTCTGTACTATGATACCAGGTCTTGGGGTTTAGTTTAGTTTCCGCATATGTATATATTTATATTCCTTTTATCTGTTCTCTTCGTCTTGTTCCCTTATTTGTTAAATAGTAGCCCATTGCTAACTGTTCTGGGCTACGGGGATTGGTTCACCTACCGGGGGTTGTAGGTGTCATCATGACCGAGAAATTGGGTCGTGACAATTATATATAAAAACATACATAATTAAAGACGAGACATATATATTCAAGACGATGGACCATTTAATATATAGGACTTGATTAATTGTATTACTCAATGATCGTATATTACCTCATATATGTACGTAATACAAAGTATTCCATACTACTTGGATGGATTATCGATTGGTTAATTAGCTTTTGAATACGTACTATATATATACGTACAATATCACCACACAAAAACATATATTCAAGACGACAGATCATTACTATATATATAGGACTTGGTTAATTACATTACTCAACAATCGTATATTACCTCGTGTGTACGTAATACAATGGTATTCCACTTCTTGGATGGATTATCGATTAGTTAATTAGCTTTTGAATACGTACTATATATATACGTACATCACTAGACGAGACATATATTCAAGATGACGGATCATTATAATACATAGAATAACTTGGTTAATTATATTTCTCAATGATCGTATATTAACTAATGTGTACGTAATATACAACATATTCCATACTACTTGGATATGGATTATATATGGATTGGTTAATTAGATTTTGAATACGTACTATGTATATACGTACATCACTAGACGAGACATATATTCAAGACGATGGATCATTATATATAATATATAGGACTTGGTTAATTACATTTCTCAATGATCGTATATTAACTCATATGTACGTAATATATGACGTATCCATACTACGTATTTGGATATGTATTATCGATCGGTTAAGTAGCTTTTGAATACGTACTATATATATATATATATATATATATATATATATACGTACATCACTAGACGATACATATGTATATTCAAGACGATGTATAAGTTATGAGGGAATCTATGTATTATCTTATACAGGATATAGAAGGTGGAACAAGTAATACTTGTATAATTAATACATGAATAACTAATCCCTGCATAACTAATACATGTATAAATAATATATAGATTCCCTCATAACTAATCTCTACATTACTAATACCTATATAACTTTAACTATCTACCAAACGACCCCTTAGTGTTATACACAATAGAAAAATAGTGATTATTAAAAATATTTTAAAGGTAATACCGACATCCGGAGGTCGATTTTATTCAAAATAATTAAATAAAAGTAAACTACCGACCTCCGGAGGTCGGTATTACCTTTAATTTTAATGAAAATAAAATTAATTACGTTAAATAAATAATACCGACCTCCGAATGTCGGTATTAATATTTTTTCTATTTTTTATTTTATATAAAACCGTCTTCCGAAAGACGCTTTATTTAAACCTAATTCAAAATATTATTTTGTAGTCTTTTATATTTTTAATTGAGATAAAATTAAATTATATTCTTAATTTTCTAATCAAGTACCGACCACTGGAGGTCGATCCTAATAAAATAATTAAATAAAAATAAAAATACCGACTTCTGGAAGTCACTATGAAAATAATTTAAGGTAAATAAAATCAATTATGTAAATTTAATATTATCGACATCAGGAAGTCGGTATTAATTTGTTTTTTTTGTTTTTTATTTTAGAAATAACTGTCCTCCGGAGGACGGTTTATTTAAAAGTTATTAAAAATATTCCTTTTTTTCATTTTTTATATTTAATTGAGATAAATTTAAATATTATTTTTTATTTACTAATTCGATACCGACTCCAAGAGGTCAGTTTTTCTTAATTTTATTTTTTCCGGGAAAATTTCTGACCATCGGAGGTAGGTATTTGGTTTTCCCACATTTTGTTTCCAAATAAACCGACATCTTGAAGTCGATTTTCTTAAGAAAATAAAGTAAACTTTTATTTTTAACAATATCGACCTCCGGAGGTCGGAAATTATCGACTTCCATAGGAGGTCGGTAATTTGGAGGTCGGTATTCATAGTTTTTTTAGTAGTAAGAACAGACTAAACTTTAGCATACAAGGCATTACATCACAATGCATTAACAGTTATTCTCAAAACCAATTGAAATGAATGACTATTGACAAGCTATTCTGAGTTTCATGCAAATCATTTTTGAACAAAAAGTCAAACAAAGAATGTAAATATCATGCCAAGAGAATGCTTTTCAAATTCATTTTCCCCTCTTTTCTCAATTTCAAAATTCCTTTGCCAAGAAAATTTTTTGGTGGTCCCATTTAAGGCAAGGGCAAAATGGACTCAAAAAAATACTAAAACTGGCATTTTCCCTTAAGAAAGTTGCCTCTCAATCTATCATAGGAAAATACCACTCGGTTCAACACAAAAATAAGAAAAGAAAGACTTGCTCCTTGGGAAAGAACTGTGGTATAAAGAAAATCCTCAGAGATTGTTATAACTAACTATTATCTACAAAGGTAATTTTGAATTACGCGCTCATGAATTATTTGATAAACGAGGCCCGGTGAAGGCACTAAGCGTAGTTTGCAAGGCACAAGTAGTAGGACAATTGGCGTGTAATACCAACCCGGCCCCATGGCATCAACTCACATCCAAACATAAAAAGATCAAGCCCAGTGAGGGAACAATATAAATATAGAAAAATAAAGCCCGACGAAGGAAAAATAATACATCATCCAAGAGATGCCCGACAAGGACCAAACAGTATCAAAAAATTACAACCCAGGCCCGACAAGGGCATCAGATCATCAAAATAATACATTCACCCCTAACAAGACTATGCATTGTCCCTAGGGGTAGCAAAATCAAGCCCAACTCGCCCAACCCGCCCAACCCATTTAGGTTTGGGTTAGTTATTGACCCGCCTATTTGTTAGCTCAATCCATTTCAACTCAGCCCATTTTAACCCATTAAAAGTTGGATTAATATGTAACCCAAATTGACTTTTGAGAAATATTGTCAAAATATTTTTAAAAAACTTTTTTTTGATTTTATATGTTATATATAGTTATAATAAAGGGGAAAAAAATTATTAGGTACTAAAAACTCATAAAATAAAGCAATTAAAACTTAGTAAAAATTAGGCAGGTTGGGTTATGATCCATTACTAACCCGTTACCTAATCTATTTTAACCCAACCCATTTTGGCCCAGCAAACTTGGGTCGAGTTGGGTCTTGACCCATTTTGACTCGCCCAAATTTAACCCAACCCGCCCAATTGCCACCACTAATTGTCCCCATTGCGCAACAAGACCAATAAAAGGAATGGGTATAAGGACTCCCTGGAATCATTCAGTATGGAAGTGCCCATCTCTTGAGGTTTACGGATCAGGAGCAATGAATGCATTAGGGGTGTGCATCGGTCGGTTCGGTTCGGTTTTGTATATTATCAGTTCGGTTTATCGGTTATCGATTTGTAAACATGCAAAATCGATAACCAAACCAATAAGATATTTGTTATCGGTTTTCGGTTAATCGGTTTTTGGTCCTTAACGGTTCGGTTATCGGTTTAACCGATAAGAAAATGCTCCTATAATATTTTGATTTCTCTTATTTTCTTCTTCATATATAGACTACTTTCATGCATAAACATCTATACAAATTACAAGCATAAGCAAATTCAAATACGTTATTACTAAAATAAACTTATTTTCTTTCTTATTAAGTAGAAAACTTGAATACAGTAGCAACGGTAGCAATTTCTCAAAAAGAAAAGCAACACTGATAGGTAGAATGCTATCAAACCAATGACTTTAGAAAGAAAACAACAACACTAAGACAACAACTATAAAATGCAAAAAATAATAGGGTATATATTTAAAATCTAAAGCCACTATTATACAATTATGAATAAAAATATAATCTAAATATAATCTTATTGGGTTATCGATTTAACCATTAACTAAAACCTTAAAACCGATACCGAACCGATAGCCCAATAAATTTTTTTACAAAACCGCTTAAAAACTGTTAACCCAATAACCCAATACCAATAAACCAATAATATTTTTATCGGTTCGATTTATCGGTTAAACCAGTTTTTGCACACCCCTAGAATGCATGAGCAGGATCTATATGGAACCCATCAAGAGAGGGAATCGAGGGATTTCTGGGCAGCTCAAGAGGACCAGACTATGAAACAACCTTCCACCTATCAAGAATATGCATCTGCTGATGAAATGAGAGATTCTAGGGCAGCTCTACATCAGCATGATCTATCATTTGTATGTCATCCAACTCTGGGCAACCATCCACACTGTCTCTTACACACCAATCATATGGGGGACTTATCTCCCTCTGAGGTGACTCGGGGGTGATATTTGGAAGGTTTATAACTGGAACCCGGTGTGAATCCTCTAGAGTCATTCGATCTAATTCCCTCCTTAATGAAATGACCGTCCTATCAAGTGTATCAATGCAGCCACAAATTTTACCCAAACTCACAAAAGCTAGCTTCAAAGCCTCTATAATGGCATTTTGAATAATGGAGGGAATATACTTGGCTATTTTGCATAACTGAGAAATATTGTCACAAGTCATATCAGCAGGCTTGAAAAGGCCACATGCTGAAGAAGAAAGTGAAGAAGGAGAGGGCCCAGGAGGGAGGGTAGTAGCTTATGCATTTCCCAATACCGCAGGAGTAAGAAAATTATCCTCTAAATGTGTATGGATGCTAGTAAGAGGAGAACTAATAGCCCGTGATGTACTTGAACCTGGTGTGAGCTTTTTCTTTATAATTAAAGGAGCATCTTTATCCGGTTTGGTGGCAAGATCAATCACACCCTCTGCACAAGTTGTTCTATCCAATGGCCAGAGATGAGGGAAATCAGCCTGAAGGCATAACATACTGATAAGGATAGGAAAAGGAATAGATGTAGCCTGGTGTCTAGCCCTCCTCTTAAATTGGTCAGCTATAATTTTACTAATGTTTATATGAATGCTTATCATGATGCAAGAAATGAGAATAGTTGACTCAATGGAGATGTGGTTGGTATTCTTTGAAAGAATGAGTCTGGTGCAAATGAGGTCGAGCCACATCTGGGCCGCCAAATTTAGATCTTGGCAAGAGATATCACACTTAGTCACGATCCATAGAGGTTGTCCCTCAGCAATAATATCGGCTACTCGAGCATATTAATCATGCTTTGTAGCTATTCGCTTGGAAAATCCTACTCCATGATGCACTGGCTCATCCCAGTAAATAGTGTTAATAGCAGGGGGTAATGTCAACCTTCTTTACCTGCACCAGAACAGATGATAAATAGGGCATATCATAAATACGGCCTTTGTGACTCAACATATCTTGTTGAGCCCGATAAGAGGAGTAGAAATCCCTCACTAATTCTAGCAGATAAGGGCCTGGGACCTCTATGAATGGATCCCAAACCCGTATGTTGAACTGCTTTGTTACATTTGGGAAGTCTTCCTTAAAGAATTCCACATCAAACCAGGCCTCCTCTATAATTTCCTGTTTCTCATAAAAGGTGAGATAATAGTGTTCTATTTTCTTATTTTATGCAGGCCCGGGAGGAATCTCAGGTGCATTAGATTCAATTGGTTCCTTGCTTTAGCTCTTCTCCTGGATGAAAACATGTTCTTGAACAACAAAGTGAATGGCCAAGCAAAAAAAAGTGACATATTTTTGTATTTTTCATGGTTTAAGCAAAAGGAAATAATAATAAAAGACTAGGTACTACAAAGAAAATGAATGCAAAAAAAGGACACAACAAGTGCCAAATGCCCAGCACTTGCATTCCACTTGCATCTCGTAGAAGGTGACCCGTGGCACGCAGGTGAGTCGCAGTTGCTTGGGAAATAACTTGGAAACACACCCGGCACATGCGTGTCACCTGTATTTCACAAGTGTGGACTTGCTACACACAATTCTGGTGCATATTCCCTTCAGAGCGCTTCTCTTCCGTTCTTCTCTCGACTTGGCTTTCTTTTATTGCCTATTTGGGTTCAAATCCTCTTTCACCTTCAATTTACACAAATGCCTGCATTTAAGAGAACGAAGGCATAAAATCCTTTTAAAAGCACAAGATTTAGACAATAATCCATGCTTAAGAGCCTAATAAGTTGGTAATTTACCAACTTATCAGATACTTGTCCCGCATATCAACCTTAGTCTCCCAAATGGCCTCCTCAACAAGAGGATTCTTCCACTGTACCTTTATAGATGCAATTTCTTTAGTTCTCAACTTTTGGATGTCCTGATCAAGAATAACAATAGCCTCTTCTTCATAAGAGAGGTTTTCTTCCAACAGGACCAAATCCCAATGAATATTATAGTCACCATCTGTGTGGTACTTCTTAAGCATGGATAGGTGAAATACGAGATGAACTCCCAACAAACTAGGAGGCAAAGCCAACTTATAAGCCACTGGCCTCACACTCTGAAGAATCTCAAAGGGCCTAATATACCTTGGACTCAACTTGCCTCACTTCCCAAATCGCATAACACCCTTCATGGGTGAAACTTTGAGCAAAACTTGCTCACCTTTCATAAAGTGCACGTCTCTTATCTTTTTGTCGGCATACTCCTTTTTGTTGGCTTTGAGCCGCTAGGAGATTTCCCTAAATGAAGTTTACCTTTTCCATAGAGTCCCGCAGAAGGTTTGTACCCAATGGACTTACCTCAAATGAATCAAACCAGTCAATGGGAGATCTACACTTCCTTCCATACAATGCATCAAATGGAGCCATGTCTACACTCGAGTGATAACTGTTGTTGTAAGGGAATTCAGCTAATGACAGGTACTGGTCCCAATGACCCTTAAAATCCATCACACTTGTGTGAAGCATGTCTTCCAACACCTGAATCATATTCTCAGAATGCCCGTCAGTCTAAGGGTGAAAATTTGTACTTAGGTCCAACCTTGTACCCAACTCTTCATGCAATTTCTTCCAGAAGTTAAAAGTGAATTGGGTGCCCCTATAAGAAATAATGGAGATAGGCACCCCATGCAATCGAACGATTTCCTTGAGATATATCTTGGCTAACCTAACCGCATTATAAGTCACTTGAACAGGGATGAAGTGTGCAGACTTTGTCAATCTATCAACCATAACCCAAATCGAATCATATTTCCCCAAAGTCTTAGGAAGGCCAACCATGAAATCCAAAGTTATTCTCTCCCATTTAAACCTAGGAATGGGCATCCTCTGAAGAGTGACACCAGGCTTTTGTTGCTCATATTTTACTTGCTGGCAATTCTAGCACTTAGCCACGATATCAACTATATCTCTTTTCATTCCTCCGCGCCAATAGTGTTGCTTCAAATCTCGGTACATCTTGGTCATACCAAGATGTATAGAATACTCAGAACAGTGAGCATCTGCTAACATGGTAGGGATCAAGTCATCACCATAGGGCACACAAACTCGCCCCTTAATCCACAAAAAGTCTTCATCATCGATAATAGCCTCTTTGGCCTTGCCTCGTAACACCTATCATGGGTCTTTACCAATTTTATATTATCAAACTATTTACCCTTGATCTGACAAGAAAAGAGGACCTTGCCTCTACAAATGCTAATTATTTGCCCATTTTAGACACTTTCAACCTCATGAAGCTGTTATCCAGGGCCTGAATGTCTTTAGCTAATGGACGTTTAGAAGCTCTTAGGTAGGCCAAGCTACCCATACTGTCGGTCTTCCTTCTCAATGCATCAGCCACTGCATTAGCTTTACATGGATGGTACAAGATGGTGATGTCATAATCTTTAAGTAACTCCATCCACATTCATTGTCTCAAGTTCAAGTCCTTCAGAGTGAAGACGTGTTACAAACTACGGTGGTCTGTGAACACTTCACAATGCACCCCATATAACTAGTGTCTCTAAATATTGAGAACAAACACCACCTTAGAAAACTCTAGGTTATGAGTGAGATAGTTCTTCTCATGCACCTTGAGTTGCCTTGAATCAAAAGCAATGACATTCCATTCCTGCATTAATATAGCACCTAAATAGACCATGAGGCATCATAATACACAATAAAATCTTTATCTTCAACCAGCAAGGCAAGAATAAGAGTTGTGGTCAACAAGGGCTTGAGCTTTTGAAAGCTCCTCTCACATTCATCTTACCAAACAAATGGTACCTTCTTCTGATTCAGGCGAGTCAAATGAGTGATAACGGATGCAAAATCTTTAAAGAACCTATAATAGTAACTAGCAAACCCCACTAAGCTATGAACCTCAGTCACTGAAGTGGACCTGGCCCAGTTCTTAACTACCTCAATCTTTTGTGGGTCAACCATTACTCCCTCCTTCAAAACCACATGCCCCAAGGAGGACACATAAGATAACCAAAACTCACACTTTGAGATTAGCATACAATTCCTTCTCTTTCAATAGTCCTAACACAATCCTAAGATGATCCCTATGCTCCTCATTACTCTTAGAATATACCAGGATATCATTAATGAATATTATGATGAACGAGTCAATATAAGGCTTAAATATCACATTCATCAAACTCATGAAAGTAGCTGGGGCATTAGTCAACCTAAATGACATCAGAAAAAACTCATAGTGCTTGTACAGGGTCTAAAACCCAATCTTAGAAATATCAGAAGGCCAAATTTTCAAATGATGGTAACCAGACCTTAAATCAATCTTAGAGAATATTGAAGCCCCTTGTAGCTGGTCAAATAGATAGTTGATGCAACAAAGAGGGTACTGGTTATGGATAATAACCTTATTAAGCTGTCGATAGTCTATGCACACGTGTAGACTACCATTTATCTTTTTAACGAATAAAACTTGAGCACCCCAAGAGGAGGCACTCGGATGAATGAATCCCTTACTTAGTAACTCTTGTAATTCAGTCTTAAGCTCTCTCAACTCAGCCAATGTCATTCTATAAGAAGGAATAGAGATAGGATGAGTATTCGGCTCTAAATGAATACAGAAATCAATATCTCAATCAGGTGGCATACAAGGCAAATCCGTAGGGAAAACTTCTTGGAACTCACACACCACTAGAACAGACTCAATAGCTGGGACCTCTGAACTAGTGTCCTGAAGATGAGCTAGGAAAGCCAAACACCCCCTTTTTATCAGACTCTTATCACGAAGGAAAGACACCAACTTTTTAGGAGCAGGGTTTTAATTACCCTTGCACTCTATTTTATCCAACTCAGGCATATCCATAGACATTGTCTTAGCATAACAACCTAGAATAGTATTGTGTGAAGACAGCCAACTCATCCCCACGATGATGTAAAAATCCACCATATTGAGAATCACTAAATTTTCTAAGGTTTTTCTCCCTAAAAATATAATAAGGCAATCCCAGAGGACTCTATCCATAACCACAAAATCCCCCACTGGAGTAGATATAATAATAAAAAAGGTCAAGCAATTCACATATCATATCAAAACTCTTAGCAAATCTAGGAGACATGTAAGAAAAAGTAGAACCAGGGTCAAACAAAATAGAAGTCATGTGGTCACAGACAAGAATAGTACATGTGGTCACCGCGTTTGATGCCTCCACCTCTGGTCTACCCGGGAAAGCATAAAAGTAGTTCTTGCCACTGTCTGTGCACTACCCCTCTATTGGGATGATCACCTCCTCTACCCTTTCAATACCCTAATTGGGGCTAGGTGCCACCTCTTCCAGGTGTGTGACCACCCCACCCGCCTTGTGGATGATTTCTGTCAAAACTATTTTATCTACCTGCTGGAAACTAAGAACTAGGAGTCTACTACTGGACTGTCTGATGGAGCCAAGGATAATTCCTCTTTAAGTGTCCCACCTCACTGCACTCATAACAAGCACGGTCAAAAGCAGGTCATTATGCTGGAGCCGACAAAGTAAGATACCTGCCAAAATCTGATGAAGGCTGACTTGTCCCTGATAGACCCCCAGTAGAAACCTACACTAATAACTAAATGGGGCGTGCAGGGTATCCCTGCTGACCTTGACCCTTTGAGAACTACCCGTTGTAGTTACCCCTAGACTGTGGCTTCTTCGTATCTATCCTTGCTTGACTCTCTAGCTTCATCCTTTCGACATTCTTAACAAACTCAACCACCTCCTGAAAGGACTTGCCAGAAGATGCTACCTTTAATGTTAAAATATGTAGTTAGGTGTTCAAACCCTTTATGAAATGAAGGATCCATTCCTTCTCAGAACTGATCAGATGCAAAGAACAATGAGCCAAGGCATAGAAACATGCCTTATAAGCAGACACAGATGAACTCCCTTGCTTAATGTATGTGAATTTATCTCTCTTCCTATCCTTTAGAGTACGTGGGACATATTTCTCAATAAACACTTGGTATAATTGGCTCCAAGTCATAGGAAATGCCCCAATAGGCTTGCATTCTACATAAGCTCTCCACCATATTTTGGCATCCCCTTGTAACTGAAAAGAAACAAACTCGACCCCATACCTTTTGCCAATACCCATCATCTGTAGCCGCTCATGATGGCCAATAATAAATGCTTAGGCATCTTTAGACTCTAACCCATGAAACACTGGTGGTTTCATCTTTATGAACTTGAAAAATAGATCATGCTCACCACTAGTCATTACTAGACCTATCACCAATCGCAGAAACATACCTTTCTCAAAAGCAACATTTATCTAAGGAGCCACAACTGCAGCATGCTGAGCTATTGGATGGTGCACCATGGGTACTTCAGGAGTAGCCCAATTCCCTGCCAACCCACTAATGAAACTCAAGACTTGTTGAATCATATCATATAACATAGTAACCTGTGATACACCTCCTTGAACTGGTACCGCACATGTCCCTTGGACTGGTACTGCCCCATCATTCTCAATTTGAACCTCTTCTTCTACCATAACATTGGGAATATATTCTTGATGAGGAGGAGATTCTAGCCTTTCCCGAGCCTGATCAGTGTCTCACGCTCCACCCTAGTGGGTGCACCTCCCCTCTTTTCTCTAGCTCTGCCTCCCAGTCTACCTCTGCCATGAACCACAGCCTCGATGTCTAGCTCAAGAACTACTGCTCTAGCCTTGAACACATGTGTTTTTACCATCTGTGAGAATAAGAGTGAAAGAGTTAGATACCAATTGGAATCAAGTAATAGCATGAGGAATGGAAAAAGTTGAGGTTTCCTGAGGTCTTGTAGCCTCTTTCAGAAAAGTACAGACGTCTTTGTACCATTCTGCAAGACTCTACTAGACACATTCTTATGCGATGATATCAATAAATCCAGGGCTCTGATACCAACTTTGTCATAATCCAACTGGATCGTTATTGGCACTTACACAACCCTATAGTGGGGGAACCAACTAACCCAGATCCAAATCTTGAACTTCACTAATTTTAGAAAATCCAAGCATTAAATCATAAGTCAACTCTAATATAAATGAATAATAAAATATGAAAGCAGTTTAACATCCCCCGAGGAACTGAAAGTCACCATACAAGAACTCTAATCAAAACATCTTCTAGAATATCTAGAAATGCTAAAACAGTAAATGATAAGAGTCTCATTATCCAGAAGATGGAAAATAACTCACAGAGGATTTATGGCAGCTTGAAAAATAGTGCTCACCCTTGGATCTGAAGTCAACTCCTCTACTCTAGCCGAGGTCGCGTCTAAACCTTTGGCATATTGTCTGCACTCAACAAAAAAAGAGCACAGGGTAGTATCAGTATAAAACACTATGTACTGGTAGGTATTATAGGTCGGCTCAAACTAAAACATGAATATAGTAAAATCATATAATAAGTTAAAGACACCTTAACACTTAGCACTTAAATCGGTCAATAGATAATCATCTAAAATTTAGTTCAACAACAAAAATATCAAGTTTATAGAATTTAGTGAGTATTATCATAAAATATAAGAGCTTACTCTCAAGTCATATCACAAGGTACTTATGTTTGACTACTTCTTATCAACCTGTCTAACCTGACTAGTCTCGTTCATTTATTAATCGCCAACTCACTATGAATGACATACAATGATGCAAAACCAAAGAAGAGTGTACATACATGCTAAAGGGACTTATTTTTTTCCCAACTAGCCATGACTTGCAGGGACCCTAGGTGTCCATGTACCACACTGGCATGGTATTTAATCCATAACTACTGTATCAATATCAGTATCTATATAACCAGGATCTCAGACCTATTTCTCATAAATATACATAGTGCCCAAGGCACAATTGTACTTAGCTATTTCAGCTCACTTAATACTTCCTGTTCATCTAGCCTATTCATTCAAGCATAGCAGGAAAAACACATACAATTCAACCATGTTTGGATATTAATCACAAGTTATATAGTTATACCACATAGCATGTAATAAGATAAGTCTCAACTCCAATTAAATGATAACCTACCTCGAGTGAAGAATACCACCCACAAGCTAACTCACAATAGCCTTGTCTTTTCTTAACTCTTTGAAATTATAATGATGTAATGACTCTTCCGGTCATTCCCACGTATACGTTTTCCTTGTACCGTTAGAGCTTGTTTGTAGCGGCCCCAAGTCATTTTAAGGCTTGTTGGGACCAGTATTTCAGCGCCAGGTCCATTTTTTGGTCGTATGATAAGTTTTGAAGTCAAGCAAGTCGGCAAAAGTTATCGTAAGTTTCTTTAATATATTTTCTGAACTTTGGGTAAAATATATCAGAGCTTTTCTCTCAATATATAAAGAGTTAGAAGTCCCCCAAAATACCAAATCGAAGGTCTATAAGTCTAGTTTTCAACGCATAAAACCTCACATCCAACTGATCTCGGAGTAAAAGGTTATGACTATTTTACCGCAGACTGTCTGGCAGAAACCGGGACGGGTCAAGATCGATTTAAAGCCTCAACTTCACGTTTTAAAACTCTATTTCAGTTCTGAAACAGTGAGAAAACATAAGGGAGGGTTCCAAGAGAGTTCTTGAGTATAAAAATCGTGCGATGGTGAATTGCGAACCTAAATTTAAGAATTTTATTAGCATCGCGCGTATATTTGAAAATATTTTATTTTAAAGTTATATTTTTTTATTACCTTTTTAAAGTATTTTAATGTGTATGAAAAATACTTTTGTTATGACATAATTGTGTATGTATTTATTTTATAAGGTTTGTATACATTGTAATATTTTAACGGAGATAGTAAATTTAGTTATGTTAAAAATTATTATTATAATATAGTAGGTTTTGTTTGAAATAATTTTCTATTAATTATGGTATATTAAAAAAGCTATATTTATTCTACCATGAATATATGCAATACCCAAATATTTACATAACGGGATAAAAATAAATTGTGAGTTGGCACCTCCACTTCCACGTGGAAATGGAGGAAGAGGGCCACCTAGTAAATCACTAATGTGTGGCATTAACTGCTTTTGAACTTAGCAGTGGATTATCAATTCAAAATTCAATGTGACCAACAAATGTTTCTTGTTTTATAGAATACATTTCTTTCATTTTTTTGCTGTAGCTTAGCATTTGAACATTGTTAGCAAATTTCTATTTGTTTCGTCCAAAGTATGGCAGAGGCTTTAGTATATATATATGATAAGATCGCTGGAATGATTTTGTAGAAGGAAAATACTTTTATGCTATATTTAATTCCCAAAGGATAATTGATTATCTACGTCAAGTTATTCAAGCCCGAGTTTGAGTCTGACTTCGTGTTGGAGCTTTTTCGGGGAGGTTCAAGCTTGTCATCGGACGATAGGTAAGTTACGGTTTATTTTCCCTAGACTCCGCATATATAGGATAAAATTGTATTAATGGGCATCCTTGGGTTGGTTTATTATGTTGGTACCACAGACCTCGACCGCTTTATTCATGTCCGCCTACTTTTGTTCCTCCGTTGCTTGTAGTACTTGCCGATATATTTTATTTACCCTTGTGGTCCCGTGAGACCTTGTTGACTCTGGAACATAGAAGGTGGGATTTTGGGAATGTCCGCGAGTCCCGGGCATAGAATTATCCTTCTAGGCTGGTTATGCTTGTTGAGTAGCTGTGGGCCTGTGCAGGGTCGATAGGTTGATTGTGAGCTGCTGGGCAGCTATTGTATGTGATCATACCATTTCCATGCATATAAAGAGGTTTTATCCATGTTTTACTATGGTTTTGGCTTCGGGCCTACTGGCACTATTTTCTAAACCTTGCATGGCCCCGGGGGCCTGTTTTTGATGGAAATGATTTGGAAATGGTTTGATTTAACTTGTGAATATTCCTGGGTAAAAGAAAGTAAAATTATGTTTTAAATTACCAGTTTTACGATTAACGCTAGACTCGGCAGGGCCGGGGTGCTAGTTGAGTTTTCTTGCTACTTGAGATGATTTTTAGCCTCGGTCGGACCGAGCAACTGAGATGACTTTCTACTGTTTAGACCCGGTTATGCCCGGGCACCCTCAGAGGGGTTTTTGAGATATTTTCCTACTACTTTAGTCCTGGACAGGGTCTGGGCATGCATATTCGAGACTGGGTCTCTATCTTGAAACCGGACTTGCTTCCGGACGACATGTTTTGATACTGAGTTTTAGTATGGGGTCAGGGACCTCCATCGACCTTGCCATCCGGGCCTGGGGCTGCGGGCTGCGTGTGCCGGAGGAAGGGTATACGGTGGAGTAGAGGTATACGGGCAGTGTCCTTCCATGGAACCTACCTGCTGGGCCGGATCGGCACCGGGGGAGGTACATACAGAGATACCATTTCACTTGAGATCTTCATGCATCATATCATTCATTGTTTGAGGCTCCACCCTTGTTTGTTGTTTGTTGATTGTACGCTCCGGTAGTATGGGATGCCGAGGGTTTGTTTTCACTTGTTTGTGTTCCTCGGTTGTATGGGCGGCCGGGGGACTGTAGGTAGACTCTTGCTATTTACTTACAGAATTGTTCCCTGTTATGGTTAAGTATGAAATTGGTTACTGCTAGACTGTTAGTTTCTGGATTTGAGATTGATATGATTAGTTGAGTTTGATTCATGTCTCTGAGCATGCCTATCATTACTCTTTCCCTCTTCTTATACTTGAGGTTACCGGTATACCGTCCATTTCGTAAACTTATTATGTATACACTGTTATTGCAAGGACCCCAGGTGCGTTATTTCTTACTTTCACCTGTGCCTATGGTGTGTATATTCTGCTTACTAGCCTCACATGTGCTTCTGTTGATTTCCCTCTGGGCTAGTTCCTGTGTACCTTTCGTTGATTTCTGTGACTACTTGCTTCTATTCTGTCTGTTACTATGCTTTTATCTTATATGTGCCCAGTCGGCCTATGATACCTACTGGGTACCTTATGCTTCACATTTGGTGCTCACCCTACCCCCCTGCATCTTTGGGTGCAGATCCTAGCGTGGGCCATCGCCATTAGATCGCTGTGATTCGTTCTTGGAGATCTGTTGGGGATTACTTCAGACTGAGGGTGAGCTCTTGGCGATCGGAGCTTAGCTTTAATTTATCTTTTGCTTTATGTACTCTATTACCACTCAGAGACATCTGTATATATTGTTTTGGATCGTTTGCACTCCATGTATGTAGTTTTAGCTCTATACTATGATACCAGATCTTGGGGTTTGGTTTAGTTTTCGCATATGTATATATATACTCCCATTATCTATTCTCTTCATCTTGTTCCCTTACTTTTTGCTTATTAAACTATTCTTCTGCTTATTTGTTAGATAGTATCCCATTACTAACTGTCCTGGGCTACGGGAATTGGTTCGCCTACTAGGGGGTTGTAGGTGCCATCATGACCGGGAAGTCGGGTCGTGACAACTTGGCATCAGAGCTTTAGGTTCACCGGTGTCATCGGTATAGGAGTCAATGTCTAGTAGAGTCCTGCGGATCGGGGCAGAGACGTCCGTACTCAATCTTCGGGAGGCTACAGTGACATTTTAGGAAATTTGACTCTTTCATTGCTTCTGTGTCGTGCGTGGAACCCTTGAAATTTCTGGAAACCTCATTTGTTCTACTTCATTCTTCCGCAGATGGTTCGTACGAGATCATCGGCATCACGCGGAGATGAGCCTCCCACTCCAGCTAAGGGTCGAGGACGCCCTCGAGCAGTGGCACCTGCTACAGCTGCTAGAGTGGAGATAGAGCCCGAGCGGCATGTGGATCAGGGGGCAGCCCAGGTACCACCAGCTCCAGCGCCAGCTCCAGTCATTCCGGTCCCATCTGTTGTACAGCCTCTTGCTCCTCGCCCAGCTATGACTGAGTCAGAGCAGAAGGCGTTGGGTAGGTATTTTAGGTTAGCACCTCTGAGGTTTGCTGGTACTTCTGGACAGGATCCACATGACTTTATTATTACCTGTGAGGAGATGTTGCATCATTTGGGTTTGTTGGAGACTCACGGGGTTGGTTATACTACCTATCAGTTAAAGGGCCCAGCGAAGTTATGGTGGAGGGCTCATGTTGCTTGTAGACCACCATCGACACCTCATTTGACCTGGTCTGAGTTTTATGAGGCCTTTATGGCCAAGTTCCTACCTCAGAGTGATCGTGAGCGTCGTAGGGAGCAGTTTACTCACCTTATGCAGGGGTCTACGACTGTCTCAGAGTATGAGACCCGTTTTCATCAGCTAGCACAGTTCGGAGCTATGATCATTCCTACCGAGGCAGATAGGATTCGCAGATTTGTATGGGGTTTGAGGCCAGAGATCAGGCAGCCAGCTGAGATATTGATTGCCGGTGGTCGGTCATTTCAGGCTATCGAAGACTATGCCCGCACTGTGGAGGACTTACAGCGACATGATCAGGGGTCCAGAGATAAGAGGCCTCGACATCAGAGTGTCTACATTGGTTCCAGATATGGTGGTAGAGGTCCTGGCCAGTGGAGACGGAGTTATCAGCCACAACAGCACCAGGTTCAGTCTAGCCGACCGGTTCAGGCTTCCCTTCAGACTTTCGGTAGTACCCAGTTCGAGCAGGGTCAGAGCAGCCATCAGTGCTATGGCGGCCAGTCTTTGAGGGGTACAGTTTCTGGGGCATCAGGCCGTGGTGGTTATACGGGATCTGTTGGTTCATCTCGATCGAGTAGGCCGCCAGGGGCTTGTTTTACTTATGGTATGATTGGTCATTTTGCTAGAGATTGCCCTCAGCAGGGTACAGTTCAGTTGGCTGAGCCTTTGCTAGCAGTTCAGCCCCCGGCTAGAGGGGGTGGTCATCAGAGTAGAGGTGGTGCTCCGCGCGGCAGAGCAGGTGGTAGGGATGGCGGTCGAGCAGGTGGAGGTCGTCGTCAGTTTTACGCAGTCCCTAAGAGACTAGAGGCAGAGGCCTCAGATGCTGTGATTACAGGTACGATTTCTGTGTGCCATCAGTCGGCTATGGCTTTATTTGATCCTGGATCCACTTGTTCATACGTATCTGCCTACTTTGTGCCTTGTTTGGGGTTGGCTAGTGAGCCATTATCTATTCATGTTTCTGTTTCGACCCCAGTAGGAGATTCTTTAGTAGTGGATCGGATTGTGAGATCTTGTATGATATCTATTGGTGATTCAGAGACTTGGGATGATTTGATGATCCTTGATATGCTAGATTTTGATGTGATACTGGGCATGGACTGGTTATCCCCTCACCGTGTGGTTTTGGATTGTTATGCCAAGACCATTACCATAGTTGTGCCCGGTGTATCCCCAGTTGTGTGGCAGGGTTCTGTTAGCTGATACGCCCAAATTACAACAATAATTACGAAGCGTAAGCGGTCTTCGTCAAATATAGAACCCAAGTAAGGTTGGGGTCGATCCCACAGGGAATAAGGTGCAAATTAAGTCGTTAGTGAATTAAATGACTAGTAATCAATAGTTTCCGGTAAATTGGGGGGTTTGTATGTGATCAATGTTTGAACAAGGCAAATAACTAATTTCGAGTTTCTACGAGTAATAATCGATATGAGAGTGAACTAGGAAAGTGTTCACCATGGCGTTGTAACAATTTTGACTCGAAGCTTAACCGGGTTCTTTCTATATGCATATCACGATGTGATTGAATTAATGGTATCATCTAAACGTTTCTCAACTAAATAGACGAATTTCCTTTTTAATTCTCTCGAACTTGAAAAGGTGAACTTTCTTATTTCAATCCTAAACATCAAGTAGATTAATCTAGTTACAGCTTTAATCATAAGATGAGAGTTGGTAGTCTCGATTCCTCGTAGTTAATCAAATTTCCCTGTTTTAATCTCTTTGCTCAAGCAAATTAAACCTAGGCATGTTCTAATGTTTGCAACCACTAGAAAACGTAAATAACGAATGATTAACAACGTGACAACATATAAATTGAACCCTACGCTACCCGGAATCTATATTGCTACTTTTGCCATGGCTCCCACAACCCTAGTTGTGGGAAGTTAGTTACTCATGCTATTAGGGAAAGAGAAGAAAATCATATTCATAATAGAAAGAAAAGATTCTTACGATATATTAACACAAGCTTCAATTATCCAAGAACACGAAGCCAAAATCCCAAGAACAATGGAAGAGAAGAAGAAAAACGTATTGTGTCGTGTTTCTCTCTCCAAAACTCGCTCCAAAAATATCCTAGAACTATTGGGTAATGAATAATAAAATAACCCTAACACAGGGTATTTATAGTAGTGCAGGAAATAAAGTCCAAAAATAAAATTTTCGGAATCCCGCGTCGCGTTTACGGGTCGCCTGACGGACCGTCACGCATGTGACGGGCCGTCACAGCTAAACAGTGAGCTCCCAGGCAATTTTTTTGGTCAGTCGTCGGGCCTGTGATGGCTTGCTGGAAAATTCTGGTAAGTCGTCGGGCCTGTGACGACTTGCTGGAAAATTCTGGTAATTCATCCGCCCATTGACGACTTACAGTGTTTTTCTTTGTTTTATCTTGGTGGTATGGGTGACGGTCCGTCAGGTCAGTGACGGGCCGTCAGACGGGCCGTCACTCTTAGGCAGTGCTCGATGAATTGCAGTCTCATCCTGACGGCCAGTCACAGGTGTGACGGTCCGTCACGCCAGCCGTCAGGCTTAACCAGTTGAGGTTTTTGAACATTTTCTCTTCCGTTTCTATCTCTAGCTCCATTCCCTGCAAATATAACAATAAAACATCAAAAACGACAACGGTTGCTTGAAAACTCACGATTATTCTTAGTTAAAGGAGTCAAATGTGCCGTAGAATGGCGGCACATCAACACCCTCAACTTAAAACGTTCGCTTGTCCTCAAGCAACATGACAACAAAAATAAAAAGATGACTCAACTAAGAAAACAAACACGTGTCACTAGCAAATCATGGCCATTCAACAGCTTATTCAATTTAAATCAAGCCCCCTGGTAACACACAAATGTATGAAAAGCTAACTTGTAAGGATCCAAACATGTCATTCTGATATGATAGAATATTCTGCATACACACACAATAGCTATCCCAACAGTCAATAGATGATACAGAAATCTCGGTGCCCTCACCACAAAGAAGTCCCACACACAAGATTTGGGATTAAGTAAGGCGCTCACACTCACAAACGATTTTAAATAATGCACATGCGATGCCATAAGCTTGCCCTTGCTATTCTATTTCAGTTTTTCAGAAAGCCGCTCAGGATCACTACAGGACTTGTTTTGGCTTGTAATGAGGCTTCGGGTGCAGGTAGGATACGTTTGGGGAATAGTGACTAAACCTTCCTTGGAATCACCGACCTACTATTTCCACTTATCTTTACTTGGTCCATCCTTATTCACCTTTTTATTCCATTCTTTCTCTACAGGTGCGGCCTCTTTATTTTGACAATTCTTTTTCACCTTTTTTTTCGTTTCTCTTTATTTTATTTTATTTTTTTCTTAAGCACACACTCGAAATTTTCATTCTATTCACAACCAATCTTATCCATCCTATTTTTCTTATCATTTACCTCTATAGTAGCCACCCTCAACTTAGGTTGATTGCCTGAGTTGAGGTGCATGATTTCCAAGGAAGGATCAGGGCCAAAATAGGGATTCAAAGTTAAAAAGGAACGGTGATAGGTTATCGAAAGAATAGGGTCAATTATGTCTCCAACAGGGATCAAAGGGATTATTTGCATTTGGACAGTCTTATAGGCTAAGTGGACTGCACACAAAAAGGGCCTGTGATCCTTTCCTAAGCAACCAACTTCAACCTTAACAAAATAGACCGGGCAAGTTCTAGATGCATGCACAGAGTAAGAATTTATAACGATGTGCTCACACACACTTGGCACCAAGAAACCATACCACTACCAACTATCAAAACAACATCTAAGCTTAAGCATACTTATTCCAATCATAACCACACAATGACATTCAAGGATCCAGGACAGTCAATCATTTCAAACATAAGTACAAGGGGCTCCTTTTAATTCAACTTTCCAACAAGCCATGCTTGCTATCGACACCAGGAGACAACACAAACAAAATTTAAAATGACAACCTAAACATGCCGGTTCTACTAGATAGCACATCGGAGGGAAAAGAAACACGGCAACAAAAACCCTCGGTGGTGAAAGACTCACAGGTATCCCAACACCCTCAACTTAGACTCATGCATTGTCCTTAATGCATACATGTGAAAGTTAAAACTGTGAGAGAAAGGAATACCTGTGAAGCCCATAGGACTCAGAGTCTGGCATGATGTTGGAGACCGCCAGGGTCTCCAAAATAGGAGAAATCGATGGAATAGGTGCCCGCGACATCATCCTGTTGATCTCCAACTTTCTCTTTTATCGGCTCCTCAGCTAGTCGAGACAACTTCTTTACTCTTTCTAGCTCTTTTTCTTTGCTGGTTCTCTTGCGGTGTTTTCTTTTTCTTGATTTGTTCTCACCGCCTGGCTCTACCCGTTTCTCTTCTTGAGATCGCAACATCATTCTCATAATAGCTAGGATCTCGACACAACCCTTCTCTTTAATATGCATAACCGAGACCACTCTCATGTCTCTTGGTGGCTTCATCAATTTACACGCATCAAACTTGACCAATTCATTATTTAATCTGAATGTCAGTTCGTTTCTTTCCATGTCGACCAACACTCTTGCAGTGGCTAACAATGGTCGTCCCAAGATTATGGGAACTTCAAAGTCCACTTCGCAATCTAAGATCACAAAGTCAGCCGGGAATATAAGCTTACCAACCTTTACCAGCACATCAGACAATATTCCCACCGGTCCCTTTACTGAACGGTCAGCCATTAGCACCCTCATGGTAGTTGGTTTGGGCGCTGCCAAACCCAATTGTTTATAGACTGCTAGCGGCATCAAGTTGATGCTAGCACCAAGATCACACAAGGCTTTTTCAAAGTTGAATTTCCCAATAGTACAGGGAATAGTAAAAGCACCTGGATCTTCCTTCTTTTCCACTAATGATCTTGAAGAAATAGCACTGTAGTGGTGGAGGTTATCTTCTGGTTCAAAGCTCACTGACCTCTTCTTGGTAATCAAGTCCTTCATGAACTTGGCATATCCGGGCATTTGTTCAAGAGCGTCCACCAGAGGGATGTTTACTGATATCTGTTTTAGCATGGTCATGAAGTTCAGGAACTTGCTATCTTCTACTTTCTTCTTCAACCGTTGTAGGAAAGGAGGTGGTGGCCGAGGCATCATAGTTGGAAGCTTTTCAACTTCCTTGCTTTTATCCGTGAGCCTTTGAGTAGCATCCTCTACCACATTGTCGTTCGCAACATTACCTTTCTGAGTCTGAATTACCGGATGTAATTCCGATAATGTTTTACCGCTTCTCGTAGTGATCGCCATACAGCTCCCGTCCTTCCTCGAGTTTTGAATGGTGTCACTCGGCAAGGTACCTGTCTTCCTTTGATTTAGAGACGCTGAGATTTGACTCACTTGCTGCTCTAATTGCTTGATCGAGGTGGAATGTGAATCCACTACCTGACTCATTGCTGATAATTCAGTCCTCATCTTCTTTACCCCGGCGTTAGTAGATTCCACCTTCAGCAGCATCTTAGCCATCATGTTCTCTAGTTTGGACGTCCCTGTCTCGGTGCTAGCTTTTTACCGATTACCAGGTGGTACATACAACCCACCTCCATCAGTTTTATTCTTCCAGTTCCCCTGATCGCGGTCTCTGTAGCTAGCTTTTTCATAGTAGTTGTCCCTCTGATAGTTTCGACCTTGGTTTCCCTGACCATTGGCCTAGAAACCACCCAAATAATTTTCCTCCTCATCAGGTTCAAACTCTGTTGATCTACCTTGGGAACCCACAGCTTTCACTTTCTCAATACCTCCTGACAACAAATGCTTTGTCAGTAGGTCCATTTGCGTCTTCAGATGTGCTATATCTTGGTCCCGCTCTTCCTCCTTCCTGTGCTGCTCTGCTGACATACCAACTGCATAAGTGCTAGCTGCTACCTCTGTATCACGTGTATGCCAGGCCCTCTTGGTTTTGGTGAGCCTGTCCAAAATAGTTATGGCCTCAATAAAAGTGAGACCCATAAATGCTCCACCTGCTGCGTTATCCAATGTCGGCTTGGTAGCCGAATTCAGTGCCCTGTAGAACGTCTGCATCAAAAAATCTTTGATCAACTGATGGTTTGGGCATTGTGTCAGCTTTTTCTTGAACCGCAACCAAGTCTCATGTAACACCTCATGAGGTTGTTGTCTGAAGTTGCTAATTTCATCCCTCAACTGTATCATCCTAGAGGGAGAAAAGAACCTTTCTAGGAAAGCTCCTTTCAACTCTCCCCAGGTTGTGATAGAGTCGGGGGTTAGCTCTGTCAACCATAACGCTGCCTTATCAGACAGATACAAAGGAAACAACCTAAGCCTGATCGTTGTCTGACTTACTCCAAGCAATTCGAATAACTTGCAGATACCCACAAAATTCATCAGGTGTCGGTTTGGATTATCACGAGCAACACCACGGAACACTCCTCTAAAATTCAACAGCTGAATCATTGTGCTAGTAATGTTGAACTTGGCCCCGGGCGCTAGCGGAGGAATAACAATGGCGCCCGTAGCACCAACTCCATCCAAGTCGATATCCTCATCATTCAAGTGATGCTGAGCCTGTTGAGCCTGTTGTTCTACAGCGAGCCTTGCTGCCTCCTGCTGTTGTACATTAATGGTTTGCCTTAGCATTCTTGCGAGCTCGGGGTCGTAGGGTAATATTGGTTCACCCGAGCGTCGGGTACTTGGCATGCACAACTCAGTACCCTGTACTAAACAAAAATAACAAATAAAAGTAAAAGCAGGAAATATGACTAAAAGTCAAATAAACACACCGGACTTAATAAACAGCTGTAGTCCCCGGCAACGGCGCCAAAATTTGATACACCCAAATTACAACTCCAATTACGAAGCGTAAGCGGTCGTCATCAAATATAGAACCCAACTAAGGTTGGGGTCGATCCCACAGGGAATAAGGTGCAAATTAAGTCGTTAGTGAATTAAATGACTAGTAATCAATAGTTTCCGGTAAATTGGGGGGTTAGTATGTGATCAATGTTTGAACAAGGCGAATAACTAATTTCGAGTTTCTACGAGTAATAATCGATATGAGAGTGAACTAGGGAAGTGTTCACCATGGCGTTGTAACAATTTCGACTCGAATCTTAACCGGGTTCTTTCTATATGCATATCACGATGTGATTGAATTAATGGTATCATCTAAACGTTTCTCAACCAAATAGACGAATTTCCTTTTCAATTCTCTCGAACTTGAAAAGGTGAACTTTCTTATTTCAATCCTAAACATCAAGTAGATTAATCTAGTTACAGCATTAATCATAAGACGAGAGTTGGTAGTCTCGAATCCTCGTAGTTAATCAAATTTCCCTGTTTTAATATCTTTGCTCAAGCAATTTAAACCTAGGCATGTTCTAATGTTTGCAACCACTAGAAAACGTAAATAACGAATGATTAACAACGTGACAACATATAAATTGAACCCTACGCTACCCGAAATCTATATTGCTACTTTTGCCATGGCTCCCACAACCCTAGTTGTGGGAAGTTAGTTACTCAAGCTATTAGGGAAAGAGAAGAAACTCAAATTCATAATAGAAAGAAAAGATTCTTACGATATATTAACACAAGCTTCAATTATCCAAGAACACGAAGCCAAAATCCCAAGAACAATGGAAGAGAAGAAGAAAAACGTATTGTGTCGTGTTTTTCTCTCCAAAACTCGCTCCAAAAATATCCTAGAACTATTGGGTAATGAATAATAAAATAACCCTAACACAGGGTATTTATAGTAGTGCAGAAAATAAAGTCCAAAAATAGAATTTTCGGAATCCCGCATCGCGTTGACGGGTCGCCTGACGGACCGTCACGCATGTGACGGGCCATCACAGCTAAACAGTGAGCTCCCAGGCAATTTTTCTGGTAAGTCGTCGGGCCTGTGACGACTTGCTGGAAAATTCTGGTAAGTCGTCGGGCCTGTGATGACTTGCTGGAAAATTCTGGTAAGTCGTCTGCCCAGTGACGACTTACAGTGTTTTTCTTTGTTTTATCTTGGTGGCATGGGTGATGGTCCGTCAGGTCAGTGACAGGCCGTCACTCTTAGGCAGTGCTCGATGAATTGCAGTCTCGTCCTAACGGCCTGGCTGACGGCTAGTCACAGGTGTGACGGTCCGTCACGCCAGCCGTCAGGCTTAACCAGTTGAGGTTTTTGAACATTTTTTCTTCCGTTTCTATCTCTAGCTCCATTCCCTGCAAATATAACAATAAAACATCAAAAACGACAACGGTTGCTTGAAAACTCATGATTATTCTTAGTTAAAGGAGTCAATTATGCCGTAGAATGGCGGCACATCATTAGCCATGCACCATCTGGGATCATCTCTTGTCTTTGAGCTAGGAAGTTGATTTCCCGTGGGTGTTTAGCTTATCTAGCATATGTCTGAGATGTTAGTGCTGACCCTACTTCTCCTGAGTCTGTTCCTATGGTTAGAGACTTCCTCGATGTGTTTCCTACCGACCTGCCAGGCCTTCCACCTGAGAGAGATATTTTGATTTCGCCATTGAGCTAGCAGTCCGCGGCACCAGGCCCATATTCTATTTCTCACTTTTCCGTATCGGACTCTGCCTGAGGTGAGGGCAGCCTTAAGACGAGCAGCTCCAGGATCTTGTTAGCTAAGGGGTTATTAGACCTTAGTGTATCACCTTGGGGTGCTCCTACTCTCTCGTGAAGAAAGAAGGGGATGGGGTCGATGCGCTATGTGTTATTGATTATCGACAGCTGAATAAGGTGACAGTGAAGAATGGTATCTGATGCCGAGTATTAATGACTTGTTTGATCAGCTTCACGGTTTAGCCGTGTTTTCTAAGATTGATTTGAGGTCCGGCTACCATCAGTTGAGGATTAGGGCGGAGGACATCCCTAAGAGAGTATTCAGGACACGTTATGGCCATTATGAGTTCCTGTGATGTCTTTTGGGTTGACTAATGCCTCCGAAGCCTTTATGAACTTGATGCACAGGGTTCTTGGCCCGTATTTGACTCATTATTGATAGTTTTATAGACGGACATCTTGGTATCCTCGCGTAGTAGAGATGAGCATGAGCAGCACTTGAGGGTTATACTCCAGACTTTGAGAGATCATCGGCTTTATGCCAAGTTCTCAAAGTGCGAGTTTTGGCTTGAGTCAGTTTCATTCCTAGGGCACGTGGTGTCTAAGGATGGGATTAGGGTTGACTTGGGAAAGATTTCTGCGGTTTGTGATTGGCCTAGACTTACTACTGCTACTGAGGTCCACTGCTTTATTGGGTTAGCAGGTTACTACAGACGGTTTGTTGAGGGATTTTCTTCCATAGCAGCACCCTTGACTATGCTGACTAAGAAGGATGTCCCATTTCAGTGTGAGGATCAGTGTGAGGATAGCTTCCAGAGGCTTAAGGCCTTATTGACTTCAGCTCCAGTTTTGACTTTGCCGGTTGAGGGTCAGAGCTTCTCCGTGTATTGTGATGCTTCTGGGGTTGGTCTTGGTTGTGTGTTGATGCAGCAGGGTCGAGTAATAGCATATGCGTCGAGGCAGCTGAAGGTTCACAAGTGCAACTACCCCACTCATGACTTAGAGTTGGCAGCGGTAGTTTTCGCGCTCAAGATCTGGAGGCATTACCTATATAGAGTTCACTGTAAGATCTTCACTGATCACCATAGTCTTAAGTATATCACGAGTCAGCGAGAGTTGAACTCGAGATAGAGGAGATGGGTCGAGTTACTGAAGGACTATGACTTCACTATTTTGTATCATCCGGGCAAGGCAAACGTGGTAGCGGATGCCTTGAGCCGGAAGGCAGTGAGTATGGGTAGCCTAGCTTCTCTTTTAGTTTCAGAGCGACCATTGGCCTTGGACATCCAGTCCTTGGCTAACCGTTTGGTTAGGCTTGACTTGTCAGATCCTAGCAGAGTTCTCGCCAGTATTGAGGTTCGTTCTACTTTGATTGATCAGATTCAGAGCCGTCAGTTTAAGGATCAGCAGTTGTGTGACCTTCGTGATTGGGTTGTTCAGGGTGAGACCAGCCAGGCTACTCTAGATTCAGATGGGGTTCTGAAGTTTGATAGTCGCCTTTGTGTTCCGAGGATTAGTGATTTGATTCAGTTGATACTTCATGAGGCATATTGTACTAGATACTCCATTCACCCTGGCACAACAAAGATGTATAGAGACTTGAGGCAGCTTTACTGGTGGAGTGGTATGAAGCAGGATATAGTGGATTTCGTATCTCGGTGCTTGAACTGTCCGTAGGTTAAGTTTGAGCACATGATACCTGGTGGTTTGATGCAGCGACTTCCCATTCCTGAGTGGAAGTGGGAAGGGATTACTATGGACTTTGTTGTTGGTTTGCCTCGTACTTCTCATGGGTTTGATTCCATATGGGTGATTGTTGATAGGCTGATTAAGTCAGCACATTTATTGTCGGTTCAGACATCTTATGGCGCGGAGAGGTTACCTCAGATCTACCTTCGTGAGATTGTTCGGTTGCATGGGGTCCCAGCTTCTATTATTTCAGACCGCGGCACTCAGTTCATATCTCAGTTCTAGAGGGCTATTCAGCGAGATTTGGGTACAGAGGTTCATCTTAGTACCGCTTTCCACCCTCAGACAGATGGCCAGTCTGAGAGGACCATTCAGATTCTAGAGGACATGCTTCGGGCCTGTGTTCTTGACTTTGGAGGTTCTTGGGATCAGTTTGTTCCCTTGGCAGAGTTTGCTTATAATAACCGCTTCCATTCGAGTATCGGCATGGCACCTTTTGAGGCTTTGTATGGCAGGCATTGCAGATCCCCGGTAGGTTGGTTTGATGGTTTTAGTTCTAGGCCACAGAGCACAGATTTGCTTCGAGATTCCTTAGATCAGGTTCGAGCGATTCAGGACAGACTTCAGGCTGCTCAGAGCAGGCAGAATAGTAATGCTGATCGTAGGCTTCGTGCCTTGGAGTTTAGTGTCGGTGACTTGGTATTTCTCCGTGTATCGCCCATGAAGGGCGTGATGAGATTTGGTAGGCGGGGTAAGCTTAGCCCCAAGTACATTGGGCCATTTGAGATTCTTCAGAGGGTTGGTAGCGTTGCATATCAGCTAGCCTTGCCTCCGATGTTTTCAGTTATACATCCTATATTTCATGTTTCGATGTTGCATCAGTATGTCCCATATGAGTCTCATATGTTGCAGTGGGATTCAGTTCAGTTGGGTGAGGGTTTAGCCTTTGTTGAGGAGCCGGCAGCTATTTTGGCCAGAGATGTCAGGAGATTGAGGTCTCGAGATATCCCGGTTGTTAAGGTTCAGTGGAGGCACCGTCCAGTCGAGAAGGCTACCTGGGAGACCGAGAGTGATATGCGAGCTCAGTATCCGCAACTGTTTGAGCCTTCAGGTACCCCCTTGACCTTGACTTTCGAGGACGAAAGTCCTTTTTAGTAGTGGATGATGTAATGACTCTTCCGGTCATTCCCACGTATACATTTTCTTGTACCGTTAGAGCTTGTTTGTAGCGGCCCCAAGTCATTTAAGGCTTGTCGGGACCGGTATTTCGGCGCCGGGTTCATTTGTTTGGTCGTATGATAAGTTTTGAAGTCAAGCAAGTCGGCAAAAGTTAGCGTAAGTTTCTTTAATAAATTTTCTGAACTTTGGGTAAAATGTCTCAAAGCTTTTCTGTCAATATATAAAGAGTTAGAAGTCCCCCAAAATACCAAATCGAAGGTCTACGAGTCTAGTTTCCAATGCATAAAACCTCACGTCCAACTGATCTCGGAGTAAAAGGTTATGATTGTTTTACCGCGTACTGTCTGGCAGAAACCGGGTCGCGAACCGGGTTGGGTCAAGATCGATTTAAAGCCTCAACTTTACGTTTTAAAACGCCATTTCAGTTCTGAAACAGTGAGAAAATATAAGGGAGGGTTCCAAGAGAGTTCTTGACTATCAAAATCGTGCGATGGTGAATTGCGAACCTAAATTTAAGAATTTTATTAGCATCGCGCGTATATTTGAAAATATTTTATTTTAAAGTTATATTTTTTTATTACCTTTTTAAAGTATTTTAATGTGTATCAAAAATACTTTTGTTATGACATAATTGTGTATGTATTTATTTTATAAGGTTTGTATACATTGTAATATTTTAACGGAGATAGTAAATTTAGTTATGTTAAAAATTATTATTATAATATAGTAGGTTTTGTATGAAATAATTTTCTATTAATTATGGTATATTCAAAAAGCTATATTTATTCTACCACGAATATATGCAATACCCAAATATTTACATAACGGGATAAAAATAAATGTGAGTTGGCACCTCCACTTCCACGTGGAAGTGGAGGAAGAGGGCCACCTAGTAAATCACTAATGTGTGGCATTAACTGCTTTTGAACTTAGCAGTGGATTATCAATTAAAAATTCAATGTGACCAACAAATGTTTCTTGTTTTATGGAATACATTTCTTTTATTTTTTTGCTGTAGCTTAGCAGTTGAACATTGTTAGCAAATTTCTATTTGTTTCGTCCAAAGTATGGCAGAGGCTTTAGTATATATATATGATAAGATCGTTGGAATGATTTTGTAGAAGGAAAATACTTTTATGCTATATTTAATTCCCAAAGGATAATTGATTATCTACGTCAAGTTATTCAAGCCCGAGTTCGAGTCTGACTTCGTGTTGGAGCTTTTTCGGAGAGGTTCAAGCTTGTCATCGGACGACAGGTAGGTTACGGTTTATTTTCCCTAGACTCCTCATAGATAGGATAAAATTGTATTAATGGGAATCCTTGGGTTGGTTTATTAGGTTGGTACCACAGACCTCGACCGCTTTATTCATGTCCGCCTACTTTTGTTCCTCCGTTGCTTGTAGTACTTGCCGGATATATTTTATTTACCCTTGTGGTCCTGTGAGGCCTTGTTGACTCTGGAACATAGAAGGTGGGATTTTGGGAATGTCCGCGAGTCCCGGGCATAGAATTATCCTTCTAGGCTGGTTATGCTTGCTGAGTAGCTGTGGGCCTGTGCAGGGTCGATAGGTTGATTGTGAGCTGCTGGGCAGCTATTGTGTGTGATCATACAATTTCCATGCATATAAAGAGGTTTTATCCATGTTTTACTATGATTTTGGCTTCGGGCCTACTGGCACTATTTTCTAAACCTTGCATGGCCCCGGGGGCCTGTTTTTGATGGAAATGGTTTGATTTACTTGTTGCATATTCCCTGGTAAAAGAGAGTAAAATTATGTTTTAAAACACCAGTTTTACTACTACGCTAGACTCGGCAGGGCCGGAGTGCTAGTTGAGTTTTCTTGCTGCTTGAGATGATTTTTAGTCTTGGTCGGACCGAGCACCTGAGATGAATTTTTACTGTTTAGACCCGGTTACGCCCGGGCACCCTTGGAGGGGTTTTTGAGACATTTTCCTACTACTTTAGTCCTGGACAGGGTCTGGGCATGGCATATTCGAGACTGGGTCTCTATCTTGATACCGGACTTGCTTCCGGACGACATGTGTTGATACTGAGTTTTAGTATGGGGTCTGGGACACCATGGACCTCTGCCCATCACGGTACCTTAGGGCTGTGGGTTGCGTGTGCCGTGAGGAAGGGTAGTACGGTGGAGTAGAGGTATACGCGGGTAGGTCCTTCCCATAGAACCTACCTGCTGGGCCGGATCGGCACCGGAGGAGGTACATATACAGAGATAACTCATTTCCTTGGAGATCGTTCATGGCTCATATCATCATTGTTTACGGCTCACCCTTGTTTTTTGTTTATTGATTGTACGCTCTGGTAGTATGGGATGCCGGAGGGTTTGTTTTCACTTGTTTGTGTTCCTCGGTTGTATGGGCGGCCGGGGGACTGTAGGTAGACTCTTGCTATTTACTTACAGAATTGTTCCCTGTTACGGTTAAGTATGAAATTGGTTACTGCTAGACTGTTAGTTTCTGGATTTTAGATTGATATGATTAGTTGAGTTTGATTCATGTCTCTGAGCATGCCTATCATTACTCTTTCTCTCTTCTTCTTACACTTGAGGTTACCGGTATACCGTCCATTTCGTAAACTTATTTTGTATACACTGTTGTTGCAAGGACCCCAGGTGCGTTATTTCTTACTTTCACCTGTGCCTATGGTGTGTATATTCTGCTTACTAGCCTCACATGTGGTTCTGTTGATTTCCCTCTGGCTAGTTCCTGTGTACCTTTCGTTGATTTCTGTGACTGCTTGCTTCTATTCTGTCTGTTACTACGCTTTTATCTTATATGTGCCCAGTCGGCCTATGATACCTACTGGGTACCTTATGCTTCGCATTTGGTGCTCACCCTACCCCCCTGCATCTTTGGGTGCAGATCCTAGCGTGGGCCATCGCTGTTAGATCGCTGTGATTCGTGCTTGGAGATCTGTTGGGGATTAATTCAGACTGAGGGTGAGCTCTTGGCGATCGGAGCTTAGCTTTAGTTTATCTTTTGCTTCATGTACTCTATTACCATTCAGAGACATCTGTATATATTATTTTGGATCGTTTGCACTCCATGTATGTAGTTTTGGCTCTATACTATGATACCAGGTCTTGGGGTTTGGTTTAGTTTCCGCATATGTATATATATACTCCCGTTATCTATTCTCTTCATCTTGTTCCCTTACTTTTTGCTTATTAAACTGTTCTTCCGCTTATTTGTTAGATAGTAGCCCATTACTAACTGTCCTGGGCTACGGGAATTGGTTTGCCTACTGGGGGTTGTAGGTGCCATCATGACCGGGAAGTCGGGTCGTGACAAATAACCTATTCAGTCTTTATTAAAAGGCACCTAATTGTGGGTTATGAGAATTATTAAAATACGCTATCAAATTAATTTGGGATGACACGATGAAAATTTTTAAAATTTGAAATTTTGCTCGGGCTGATGTCATCCATTGTCGTTGTAGCGGTTGGCAACTCACAATAGCGGGTTGATGAAACCACTAGCCAGAAACACATATTTTTATAATGGACTTCTCCTCTTCAGTTGCAAAAAGATGAGGGTTGCTCCAAAAACTGTCCTAGGATGCCCTACAACTTATAAGCACTGGAGATGAGGGATTGTGGCTTAAATGGGATAAACCCCATGAATTTCATACCTAGTTCTTGTCAAAATTTTCCTTCATGGAGTTAGAAGTTCGTGTTAAGACTTCTGCAATAGCTTCTTAGCATCCAGGTAGGCTAGGTTTAACTGAGTAGTTTAGACTTATTTTTGACTACATAATATGTGGTAGATTGATGGGAGATTTCATGCTTTGTCCTTCAGACATAGAGTCTGAATGGCTAAAATGTATTGATTATTATTATTGAGGGTGGAAAATTACTGTGGTAGGTAATATTAACCCTATGACTATCGATGTATATTATATTATGATTGTCAATCATTGGGTAATCAGATTTTAGAGTGGGTTAATGAAACCAGTAATGATTAAGTTTAAAGGGATATCTAGGTCATAGTGGATTCCCGAGCTTGTATGAACGAAGGAAATATGATGAACAGGGAAGGTACTAAATTCGTGGTATTAGGGAATGGACTTCCTATGGATGTATGTGTACTCTTAAATAAGCCTAGTATTCGAGGTATGTAAACAAATCTTATTTATTGGTTAGGCCGGGGTTAGTCTTTGTATAGGTCATCAATGTCAAAATAATGAACTAAGTCAGTCGTAGTAGGTGATGGTTAACTTGTGATACAAATTATATTATGTGTGCATGTTAACTGTTTTGTTAGTATTACTTATACAATATGTGTTTAGGGAATGAGGGAATGACTTTTAAATGATATCTGGTTGACAATCTCATGCAATGAACATGTCTTAAATACTTGTTGGTATTAGCAATGTGGGTTGTATTCATTGTGGTTATGATTGTGTGATATCTATAATTCTTTGGTTGGCTCAGGTACCACGCCTGGTACAGACTATCAGTTGGCTTGGGTACCACACCTGATATAATATATCTATAAGTTGGCTCGGATACCATGCCTGCTATAGGTTCTATTATGGTTGGCTCAGGTACTATGCCTAGTACATGTTTGATTGTTCTTATGTGTGTTAGTTCCATGAGTGAACTGGGTTTATTTATTGTGATGTATTTATTACATATTGGTCCATGAGGGGATGGATTGGTGTGTTTAAATATTGGGATGATTCTTGTGTAGACTGGGATTGTATTTTAAACACCTTAGATTACGTCCTAGAGATCCTTGGGTGGTCCAGGTTACTTGAGAGGTATGTTGAATCTTATTGAGTTGTTGTTTTGGTTTTGGACATGTTTTATGTGAGTGTTAAGTTAGGGTCGACTACTGAGTCTTACTTTCATTCACTGACTTGGACTGTACATATCTGTCAATGTGGTACAGAACATGCCTGGTAGGGTGGTTGAGTCAGGATAGTAAATGAGAGTTTTGCAGGTTGTCTATTAAATTAGCTAAGGGTCAATGACCAGGGTTGTTGACATAGTATTTTAAGTGAGAAGTGACATACCGGTTAACAGGGATAGTTAGCAACTTTGATTTGGGGATTGGAACGAGTAAGGAAATTCTACTATTGGTAAGATGGGTAGGCTTGGAAAGTCTTAGTGTTATAGGAGGTCAGGTTATGACCAGGATGGAAAGGTGGAATGACTTCTAATGGTGGAGTTGGCAGCGGAATGAGGTAAGGAGGCTTTGGATAGAGTGTATAAGTTCATGGGTATTACACCTGGGTAGTAAGGCTAGTGATAAAGGATCGGGATTGTATAACTTCAAGTTGTATATTTTTTGAATATTTATATGGTATTATATGGTGGATTTGGGTCGACCGATGATGCCTGCCAGTACATATTATTTGTACTGATACTACTCTTGTTATGCCATTTGGTATAGTCTAGTTGCAGGATCAGTGATGTTTACTAGGTGAAGGCGATGGTGATCTCTGGCAGCTTCTACTCCTCTCTTTCCTATGGTG